>LPNX010152591.1:3408-21504 GCA_001517045.1 Pseudotsuga menziesii | reverse complement strand
TACAATCTCGGATTGATTCTGTCTGACCAGGGAAAATACATACAGTGGAAGGGTTATGAAACATTTCATGATGGCAGAAGCTTCAGCCAATTCTGGATCAGAATTTCAGCCTAGGTTTGCTGCCAATAAATGTTCTAATGTGATTTCCAACTCTTATTCTGCTGCCAAAGACGAAGGAAGTTCAAGCAAATATTCGCAGGACAAGAATATCATTACTCCAAGGGTACGTGTTGTGTATATTGCTGAACCCAAGATTATCAAAACTGACCCAGAAAACTTTCGGTCTGTAGTTCAGAGACTAACAGGGAAATCTAGCCACAAATCAAAGCAGAAGAAGAGGCAAACGAATCACAAGAGTCGATCCTCTGGCTTAATTGTTGCAGAAGTAGGCTCAGAAAATCTTGATTATTCTCTTTGTAGCAAAGATCAACTGTCTACAATGGGAAACAAAACTATAAAATTTTCAACTGGGTACTCTGGTTTCTCTAAAGAACTCAGTGACAAGGACAAGATTTCCCCAAGTATGATGAATCGGGAATTACTCGATGAGATTCCTCTGATTTTCCCCGATCTGGCGGATCAAGGATTATTCTCTGAGCTCATTGCTGCTGAGGTGTGCACAGAAAATCTAGAATTTGCTTATTATTGCAATGATCAACCGCCCATCACGGAAAACAATGCTTCAAATTTAACTAAGGATTCCAGTGGTTTCTCTACGGGATTTAGTGACACTGACATGAATTTCTCGAGTATGATGAATCAGGGTTTACTCGATGAGATTGCTCTCAGCTGCCCCGATCTAGTGGATCAGGGATTATCCTGTGAGGTAATTGTTGCTGAAGCGGGCACAGAGAATCTCGAATATACTTTTGATTTTAATGATGAACTGCCCATCATGGAAGCCAAAACTACAAAATTAACTGAGGATTGCACTGACTTACCTATAGGATTCACTGACAGGGACATGATTATCCCCAGTCTCATGAATCGGGGACTAGGCAATGAGTTTCCTCTAGTTTGGAACAATTCGCCAGTTTGTAATGATGAGACCGGAGTTTTAAAATGAACCCAGGGTATGACGCCCTTCGGGGTATATGTTGGAATATGTAATTTATTGAAATGACTTATCGTGGTCATCAAAGGGCTTTGAGTACTGCTGAAGCTGTTAGGAGAATTTTTAAAAAAGATAAACATTTTACATCCATGTTTATATAGTGGTTTTAACAAGTCTTCAATTAAACATTATACAAGCTGAGAAAATAAAATTTTCTCATAGTTCCATATCCAGAACAAAGTCTCTCAGAGTCCTATATAAAGTGTTGTAGAATTAAATAAAAATAATAAGGAGAGGAAGAACAAAGTCCTCATAGTGCTATATAAAGTGTTGTAGAATTAAATAAAATAATAATAAAAGTGTTGTGATCCCAAAAAAATATGGAAAGTTTATGTACATTCACATTCTTAAATTTATTTAGGTTTGATAAATCAAAGTTTGGTCTAAGGAAGGTTAACCCAACATCATTTAAAAGGAATTTCTTAAAAAAATCACTATGAAAACAAATTGAATATTTGTAACCGCTTTCAATTCTGGATTTGAAAGTTTTATAATCCAATTAATAACTACTAACATTTTCTATGATCCAATTAATAATTAATAACGACTAGGCAGTTACCAAAGATCATCATATTTAGGATCCCTTTCTCAAAAACTAATATAAGAAGAAGTTTAAAAAGAAGTAACTCTCAGAAAGTTATTTATACCCCTCAAATCACGACTTTTATGAAAATGACCTTTGGTTTTTGTGGAGTAGACCTACAATTGGCAAAGATATATCTACTCTTAGAACAATAAAAAGGGTGAATTTTTCTTTCTTTAAAAGTTATGGCTTTTCAATCCACCATATATAATGATAGGGGCATTACTAAATTCGTTTAATTATGCTTGAGATTACTATTTCAAACTTTTAACTAATGTACCCTTCGTCTCTCTTCCTTAACCTTGGTTAAAGATTCTTTATATAATTAGACATGCTTTGAATAGCTACATATGATTAAAACATGGTCCATTGTTTCCTCACTCTTTTCACAAAGACTTCCTTAACATTGGTTAAAGATTCCTTATATAATTAGACATGCTTGGAATAGCTACATATGATTAAAAGATGGTCCATTGTTTGCTCACTCTCTTGACAATGAGAGCACTTTCTCATCTGATGCCTATTCTACTTTCTAGGTAAGTGTCTTGTTCATTATAGACAACCACATGAAAAAATTGGCTTTAAGGGGAGCCCTACTCTTACATAATTGTCTCCACCACCATTGTATTTCTTTTACTTCTAAATTGTTAGAAATGGATTTACATTTTAACTTAGTAGTATAAACTCCCAAAGTTATAATTTTAGATAAAACCAACTTATCCTAAAATATCTGCACTCTTCCTTGGTTTGACTTCAACTTTTGTATGTAGGCAACCAAAAGCTCCTCTTCAACCACATTTAATGCTAGTAAATTACTAAACTTCCATTCTTGAGACCATATTATAGTTCATTCTCGGTAGGTTGCATGCGTTATACTTTATATTCCACTTTCTTGAAGAGAAGTTACCACACTTGCAAGGATTTTATATGGATATCTACATACAACCAATGGATCAAAACCGATTCTTAACTACTCTACCTTCCCCACCTTCCAAACTAGCAATTTCCCAACAATGGGAAACCCAAGAAAATGACCTTCCAAACTATTGATACAATGAGGATGATAAAAAATGGATATGAAAAAAATAACAAATCATTAGTGAGACTCAGTCCTAACAAGGAACAACAATATAGAGAGTTCAAATAATGTCCATGCAAGTGCTAAAACACATCAAGGCTATAACAAAATCAAAATTTAAGTGGAACACTACTAGCAAAGGCTCAAATGCAAGAGAAGAACATTAAAGAATGAGAAACTAATCGAAAATGGATGTCTAGTCTTCGACCAGCCAAAGCAATCCCAACACTCCCTATATCCTCTTGAAAATTTATTGTGAAGGGAGCTTCTAATTGCATTCTCCTTTTTGCACTGTAGGAGAGGATGTAGAAAAAAATCCTTATAAATACTGAGATTCATTACAAAAAAGAATCTTTACTATGTAAATTATAAAATGGGATAGCGAGACATGATACTACATTGTAACACTTCATTTTTTGAGAATAAAGATAGAGGAAAAACATATGTTCATGTTGGTTTTGTATTTTGGGTTTCTAGGGTAAGACTTTGTGTTAATGGTACTTTTAATTTCTCTATATTTTTTGAATTGTTGTGAGACGATATCATTGGATCTAGTTTCTACTCAAGAGCTAATTAATACCTCCACTGTATAATTTCTTATTGGTTTAATTCATATCTGTATGTTAACCAAGTCCTTGGGACTGTTGATGGGGATCATTGCTAATGAGTTGTAAATTCTCTACTGCAACAAATCCAACTAGACCATACCATCTACATGTTAATTAAATTTCTAGAATGATATTTAAATGCAACTTCAAATAACCAATGCATTCTTACTTTCATAACACTAAGACCAATTTGGTTACCTTTACCTCTTTCATAATGCTGCAATAAGTTGTTGGACATCCACTTGCAAAAAGGATATTAATTACTTTGACTTCTTGAGTGAAATGTTAAACATTTCACAACACAAAAAATGGATTCTGTTGAGAGTGATCTATTTGGTGGTGACTATAATTGTTTGTGAAGTGTTACAGCTGATTTTACCACACATGGTAGATCACATATTTATAGCCTCCCCTGTCTCTCTGCAGACTCTTTAGACCCCATTGACTTATATTATGCTTTGATGTTCCAAGATCATCGCTTAAAAACCCCTGGTTATTTCTGTACGCGACTTTTAATCTCATACTCACGTGTACACATGACTTTTGACCTCAAACCCACGTACATCAAGATGCCTGCATAAAGCCATATAGTTTTGGATTTTTCCTCATATGAGTCCAAACCACTTGACTCTTGGCCTTCCAAATTCCTTGAGAACACTCGGATTTGACCCTCCATTACCCTTTTGGAGTGCAATATAAGGAACCCATTGGATACATTGAAGGGGAGGAATTGAAGAGAAAATAAACTATAGTCGGTTGTTGCCTCAGTTTGCTTCTACTTGAGTCTGCATCCCTTTGTCCCATTGGAGCACTTTTTGTTCTTCCCAAGTTTTCCTTTGTCTTATGAGCTTGCTATCGAGAGATGGAGGATTGAGATGGTGGAGGCCCAGGTGGAGGACTCGGTTTCTTCGGTTCATAGACATGCCGATAGAGGTTGTCACTTTTGTAATCTCTGATTTTATTAATAGAAATATATTTTCTTGTCCAATTAATGTGCAATTGAATGAATATTGAATCCATGGATATGTTAATTGCTTATACATTGATGAATATATATGCTAGAGTAGGTCTAACACATTATTATATAGCATGCTTGTCTTGTTTATTATTGTTGAGAGTGAATTGCTAAAGCATTCATGAATTGGAAAATCTCAACGGGGATCTACTTCAACCATCTGGAACAAGGTACAATTCGATATCCCTCAGTGTTAGATGTTTGGTTTCTCTTGCATAATAGGAAAGATTGATTTCTGGTGTCTAGCTGTCTGTTGTGGTACACCCCAAGCCATAGGAAGTTTCTCTCCATAACAGAATTGGTGACTCCACTGGGGAGAGTTCCTAGTTATTTTTTCTTTGCAGTTTTTGGTATTCAATGTACTTGAATTGCTCTTGATTTTTTTGTTTATGTGTCGGGTCTGAGGGCATGTTTTCCCAGTAGGGTCCTGAAGAAGTAAATTTTGTCTTAGCTTGCCTGTTTTCCCTACTTTTACACCTTTTTCTTCTTGTGTGCAGGTTTTGCATTCATAGTCGCGTATACATGCAAGCTTTCGTCGAACAGTCATGTATGTACGTCGTTTTACTGAGAACAATCGTGCATGCTTTCCTTTGGAGCCTTAGTTATAGGATTAAGTGTTGTTGGGTGAGTTCTGATGATTGCTGAGTCTTCTTGGATGCTTCTGGTGTCTATATACACCCTCTGTTTCTGACCAGAGACTTCTTTTAGTTTATTTTTTAATATTTTTTCTTGTCATCCATTTATCTATTTTTTGTTTTATCATTAGTGCATTAGACATCTTTTAGCTCAGTGCATTGCTTAGCTGTTGTTTGTGAATGGTTGCTGGGTCTGGGGGTCATAGAGTCATTTATTTTCTTTCATATCTCATTTATTGCAAAAAATACAAAAACATTTTTTCTTTTGCATAGTTATGCATCTCTTGAATTTTGCATTGGCATGGTACTTGCACTAGGTATGCTTAATGTTATTACAGTTATATTTTCATATAGGAATGATTGCACTTACATTTGAAGGAAAAATCTTGCACCTCATGTAGTGGCATACCCTGTTCTTCATTCTACACATTGCACTTGGCATTTCTTGTTAGGTGTGCATATTTACTTTACTGTTGATTCATAACTTCATTAGTTGCACGACCATTTACCCTTTGAGTAATCACAGCCAGATAAAATCAATGCTTAATAAAATGAATTACACTCTTTTCGTTTCTAGGGTGCATCAACAAGAATAGGTTTTAGGGTCTTGAAATAGTTCATTGTGAGTAAATTCTCCAAGACCACTAAACAAAACAATTAGGTGTCTGTCCAGGTGAGAGTCTGAAACCCTTGATATAACTAGTGTTTCTCAAGATGCTCCTCTTACATGGGATTTAAGTAGAAGGCAGTGTACACGATTGTCATTGGGTCAACCCCTGGTCACTTTTTGTGAGCACCAGAGATATTTCTAGGATTGTATTCATATCATGGGGCCTTTGAGGTATTGATCGGTGCACCCTTGGGGTACCAGTTGTGCTTTAAGGCTTTGGGCCTTTCTACCATGCCCATACAGTCGATCCCACCTACGACTGTCCGCCTGAGCATTGGTTATATTGAGGTGACCTTAGTTGCCTTACCTAGGTTATTGAGGGGATATTTGCAGAGGTTATTCTATAGGTGTCCTGGCTAGGTAGGGGTCGGACAACACAGTCTCTATATGTGTTGAAGCTAAGGGACACTATAATTGGTTAGAAACCTCTGCTTGTTTTGTATGGGAGTCTGGAGCCTCTCCTAGGCGATACATACCTGCTTCATTCAGGAGCTCACTTATCCTACCCTTGGTTTACTTTTGATTTGGATTTATATTTTCTTAGGTGTCTGCTCTATGCACACTAGTTTGCTTAGTGTTACGTAACTAGATTGAGTATATTATTTTTGTTGATTCATTGTGGATTTAGGTGCAACACCTCACCATTCTCATCATTTAGTAGGGCTTTCTCCTTCGAAGTCTCCTCCTCCTTTGGGAGAGAGAACCAAACAGTCCAGGCAGACTACTTCTCACTTTGATTCACACACTATGGGTGACCATGAGCATGAGATCCCGAAGATCCCTGACCTTCCTCATCATGTATGGGAAGATAAACCTCTGAGCACATATGGGACTCCATGAGGGTCTGGTCATCATTCGACTGGACCGTCACAAGAATATCCTTCACGATTCACATATTACGCACACCCTAATCTCTAGTATTGGATTCCAGGCGATGAGAGTCACCACGAACCCATGAGCACTAGCACCATTAGGTACAACATTCCTGATGTTCCCGACTCTGGCCCGACACCCCATGTCGAGTTGGATGTTGACCCTGGTACTAAGCCTGGGGGCACTTCCATTCCTTTTCATGCGGAAAGGTTTGGTAGCACTAGTCACATTACACCTTCCATCGCTGTAGTGGAGGTTCCTTCACACACACATCCTAGGCCTACCACTAGTGTTCCTATTCGGGGACTAGAACCTATACATGTGAATATTGGGGGCACGAGTTATATTCCTTCACATATTCCATTGTCTTCGACACCCATCCCTTCAAATGATTTTTTGGCCACACATCCTCTTCCTAACCCTAGAGGGCCTTCTGGCTGGAGTTCGACAACTAGCCATGTCCGTTCCACTTCTGCTAACACCGTAGTGTCACAGGGCCATGTTCCTCCTTATGTGTCGACAGGGCATGTATCTTCCCATGGACCATCTTATGGACCTTCTCATGGACCATCTCATGGTCCTGTTTATGGAACCTCTTATGGACCTTATTACAGACCATCCTATGGATAAACCTACATGCCTTATGGGTCAGGGAATCAGCCTACGTATCAGTCACCTAATTATGACTTTGTAGCATCCCAGTCTCAAGGTACTTCAAATCGCAATCCTTATGCGCAACCCTATATGGGTCAAATGGGAGGAGGTTATTATCCCACTAGCTAAGGCCATGGTGTGTATAGAAATCATCCTTATGCAAACCAGTCCTATCAGGGAGCATGGAACCAATTGGCTCAACCTAGGCTACCTTTCCTTGCGACTTTGAATCTACCCCATTTGTCTAGATTGACAAATGATCCTATATCTCATAAACTAGCATGGCTGGTAGTTCCTACCAAACTTCCTTCATACATTCCTAAATTTGAAGGTAAGTCTGGTGAAGATCCTAGTGAGCACATCATGACCTTCCATCTTTGCTGCTCTTCCAATTCCTTGAACGACGATTCTATCCATTTGAGACTATTTCAACGCACACTCACGGGTCTTTCTATGAAATGGTATATAGAGCTACCTGGGGGGAAATATTATTTTTTTAATGACATTGCGATGACTTTTATTAACCACTTCTAGTTACCCATGTGTTACGATGCCGGTACCGAATTCTTTTCGACATTTTAGCAAGAGAAATCCACCCATATTTTAGATCATATTCAAGAGTGGCGTAGATGGAAGAGGATGATTAAAGCCTTTATACCACCATATTTTCTTCTAGAGTGGTTCCTCAAGTCGTTGTTACCTTATATCGCGAAGGATGTTTCCACATCCGGATTTCAAAATGAGGACCAAGCTATTTTTAGGGCCCAGCAGTTAGACTTGATTTATGCTCAGTCTAGGCTCCTTTATGAGATCATACCTAATGCTATGAATTCCAATTTCGACCCCAAGTTCAAAATTGGGCCACATGTCGATGGTATTCTTGGCTCCGCAAGTGTCAAACCTGCAGATTGGGTTACGAAACAAGTGAGCTAGTTATCGCTTAACCAGTTTGCAACAGGGAAAGATACGACTTCGTCCCTTCCTACCCAGTCGGCAGATGTACTTTATGTGCAATCATCGAACCCAAAAGGTAACCAACAACCTGGAAGGAATAAAAATAAAGGAAAAAATAATAAAAAGGGTGGGAATAAAAATGATAATGAGACTAATGACAAGAATAATAACAATAATAATGCTGGGGGGACAACAATCCTAAGGAGAAGGTAAATTTTCCTTGCAAGTTGTGCGGAGATGACCACCTCACTCACTAATGCCCTTGTATTGAAGATTCCTCAAATTTCATAGCACAGGGCCCAGCTGTGTTTACGAATCCTTTACGAAATAATCAAAATATGAACTCAAGGACCGTTGATCCTAGTTGTGCGTCTAGTGGAACTCAAAACCCATTGGATGCCGCTAGTGATCAAGGTTGGATCAACATGGTGAAATATACTAGTGTTGTGATGCATGTGAAAGACTATGGTTTGTCACAACTAGACCTTGGGAAAGAACCTACTCCACCTGAGAGTCCTTTGCGAATTGAAAAGCCTACAGACAAACCTGAAGTTCCGCCTCACATTCCTAAGGGAGTCCTTAAGTGCTCGGGGAACAATCCTAATTCTCAAGCCACCCAAAACTATTCAATTGTCAAGGATTTGGTCCAGACTCCTTGTGCGATGGATGCATTAGAAGTACTTCAGAATTGTCCTTCACAGAGAAAGGCCTTGTTGTATTCTCTTGTGGTTGGTGATGATAGCTCTCCTTCCGTGATCAAATTTGAAACTCATAGAATACATCCTCGCTTTCCTTACTATGTGTCTCTTCTGATTGAGGTAGAGTATTTAAATAACAGGTCATCATGTGCACTATGATTGATGAAGGCCATGTCTCTTCCGTGATGTCTTTGGATTGTTGGAAGGGATTAGTTTCTCCCACATTGTCTAAATATGCAAACATGTTGACTTCTTTTGATGGAATATCGTTTCAGCTGCACGGCATACTTCCTTCCATAGAGGTCCAATTGGGGGGGAAGACTGTCATGATTGAGGTCTAGGTGGTTGATGTGCACCTTGACTACAATAGTTTGATGGGTAGGAACTAGATGTATAGTATGCAAGTTGTAGCCTTTGCCCTATTCTGAGTGGTTTGTTTTCCATTGAATGGGAAGATATTTACTATTGATCAGAAATCCTTCCATAATACGAGTGTTAAAGCATCACCGGGATATTCTATCCCAATTATCAATCATTCTCAGCCAGCAACTGAGAATGTGGATGTGGGTATGTATCCTTCTCTCATGGAAACCTTTAGCTGTCCTACACACATTCTTATGATTGGGTCTAGTCTTGGTAGGGCTTCGACCTCATTGAATTTGGTCTTCTTTCACACCTGTCATATGGAGGATCCTTGGACTCTTCCTTCACCGAGTACTTCGAGTGATAATTATATACCTACTGAGACATAATTTTTGTTTCCTGCAACATTGGTGGCATATCAAGTGAATCTTGATCATGTTGGAGAGCCTAGTCTTTCCTCTTCTCGGATGGAGGAGGAGGACCCTTATGTGCTGCCTTCTTGGGAAGTAGAGTCATCTCACTCTCAAGACTGCCTTCATGATGTTTTCCCATCAGATGAAGTGATTCTTGAGGCTATGTCTAGGATTGAACAACCTTGGGGAGAGTTGCACCATAGATCGTATTTCCTCCCTACGCTTGATCATTTAGAGTGTGATGGATTTAGGGAAATTCTAAGCAAGAAATTTGGTAGCCTCGTGGTCCCATTAAGCTCTCCTAGTAATATTGTTGAAGGGAACATGGCTAACCTATCCCCAATGATTCCTATCAACATTTCTCATGGTCCTGGTAAGATTGAGAACGTTTACATTGGGGAGGATTGTTCCCCTAATGAGATTAAGGAGTACACTAAGCTTTTCAAGGAGTTTCGTGATGCTTTTTCTTGGTCATATGAGGAGATTCCAGGAATAAACGCTCACATTGTCGAACACGTAATAAAAACCTATGCATATGCAAAACGAGTTTGACAACGTTTACGTGTTGTGAATCCTAGGAAAGTGCCCACTATTAAAGCAAAGATAGAGAAATTGCTCAAAGTTGGTTTTATCTATCCCATTGCCTTGATGGAGTGGGTTTCAAATCCCGTTTCGATGGATAAGAAGCAAGGAGCGATTCTTATATGCATTGATTTTCATGATTTAAATCGAGCATGTCCTAAAGATCATTTCCCTACACCATTTATTGTTCAAATTTTGGAGGAGTGTGCGAGAAGTGAGGTTTTTTCTTTTATGGATGGATTTTTCAGATAAAATCAGATACAAATTAAACCCAAGGACCAACATAGGACTGCATTTATTTTTCCTTGGGGAAATTTTTCATATCGAAAGATTCCCTTCGGCCTTAAAAACGTTGGAGCTACATTTCAACTGGCCATGACCTTTTCCTTTCATGATCTTAAAAAGATTATTGAAGTGTATTTGGATGATCCAGCTTCTCACTCTCATTTGAGAGTACAAAATACTTATAAGTTTGAGATTGGTTTTCAAAAGATGTCGTCATTACCAAATTCGATTAAATCCTCACAAGTGCATATTTTCTATGAAGGTTGGTCGTTTACTAGGATTCATCATGTCAAAGGAGGGTATTAGAGTTGATCCCTTGAAGGTTGAGGAAATACTTCAATTGTCTCCCTCACGTAACATTTGACATATTCAATGTTTACAAGGTGTGGTGAACTTCTTATGAAGGTTCGTTGTCAATTTTTCCAATTTGACTAAAGGATTTATGCGTTTTTTGAAGAAAGACACCCCCTTTTACTGGGATGAGTGAGCCTAGGATTATTTCGATGCTCTTAATAAATCCTTGGCATCAGCCCTCGTTCTTAGTCCACCAGACTATAATCGTGATTTTTTTATTTATGTGGCCATGTCTCAAGAGACAATTGGTAGGTATTAGTTCAAGAGGATGAGGATCTCTATGAGCATGTCATATACTATCTTAGCTAAAGCATTATTGATGTGGAACTTTGTTATAACCATGTTGAGAAGCTAGCCTTAGCCACTGTCCATGCGGTTCATCGTTTGAGGAATTTCATCCTCCTTCTCCAAACTTTGGTCATAGCTCACATCAATCTATTTCAATTCATATTCACGAGAAGGATGATTAGGGGAAAGTATAATAAATTGATTATCATATTGCAAGAGTTTGATCTCTAATTTGTTTCAGCAAAGTCGAAGAAATCATTAGTTTTTGCTGAGCTTATATCGTATTTTCCAAATTTTGATAAAGAAGAGGTTCATGAGGATTCTCTTGTTGATGGAATATCTTTCTCATATCAACCCTAGACCCTTGGTATGGGGATATTATTGTTTATTTGCAAACATTGAAGGTTCCTACTCACCTCTTGTGAGATGAGCGTCGACGAATACGTCAAGTAGCAAAGAAATACCTCATAGTGGATGATAATTTATATCGCTGTGGGGTTGATTCCATTTTACATCATTGCTTAACTCATTAGGAGGATGAAGTCGTGCTTAATGATTTCCACGGAGGGGCGTGTGGTGGTCATTTATCTGGGCTTTCTATAGCTCAAAGAATTTTGAGAGCGGGTTATTTTTGGCTGTCCATATTTAAATATTGTGTTACTACTGCCAAGAGCTACCACCCTTTCCAGGTGTTTCCACGCAATATGCGCTCGTGTCCTACACTTTTGCATCCTATTATCGCCTTCGATCCTTTCACCAAGTGGGGGGTCGACTTTATGGATTGTAACCCAGCTTCGGCTGGAGGGCACCATCATATCATTATGGTTGTTGATTATTTCACAAAATGGGCAGACGCTATTCCCACTATCAAATCTGGTGGTGAAACAACCGTGCATTTCGTATTTAACTAGATTATCACCTAGTTTGGCATTCCAAGGGAGCTTGTCACTGACCATGGCAGGCACTTTTAGAATAAAATGATGGAAGAGTTGTATTCAAAGTTAGGGTGTAAGAAAGAGAATTCCTCTTCTTATTATCCTCAAGTGAATGGACAGTTTGAAGCGGTGAATAAGTCACTTAAGTCCATTCTCCAATGAAACATCGCACAGAGAAAGAATAATTGGCATATCATGGTGTATCCTGCTTTGTGGGCCTATAGAACCGCGATTAAGACTGCCACTGGTTTTTCTCCCTATCATCTTATGCACGGGGTGGAGTCAGTATTACCGATTGAATGCAAGATCCTTTCATTGAAGCTAGTTGTGGAGCTTTTACCAGAGACTTCTGCATTGGAAGGACATCTCGTCCACTTAGAGCAGCTTGATGAGCAACGTCAAGATGATTTTGTGGCTCTTGAGGTTAAAAAGCGTCGCATTAAGTTCCAGTATGATAAGTCTGTCTATCCTAGGAGGTTTAGTGAAGGTGACTTTGTCCTTTTGTGGGATCAAGATAAAGAACCCTTGGGGCCAGGAAAGTTCAACCCGATGTGGCATGGTCCTTACGTGGTTAAGCATGTCTTAGAGAAAGGAATATACAAAATTTAGTCCTATGATTTGGTGGATTATGAAGGAACAACCTTGGTGGATCTTAGAAACAGGATCTATCTTAAAAAGTATTATGCATGATCTTCATCTAGGGATAAATTTTGTATATTATTGTACATGTTTTTCTTTTCATAGTTATGCCTTCTTATGGTGATCAGGTTTGTTGATTATATTTCGTTTGTTATGGAAGATGTCGATGGAGTCTTCCATTTACATAGGATTCGCTGATGGTGCTAGCAACCACACTCAAAACTCAACTTCGATATCTTGGGTGATCTATACTCCGACAGGTCAAATGTTGTCTTCAACAGGTGTATGTTTATGGCCTTCATCGAACAATGTTGTTGAATATAGTGGCGTGATTGAGTTATTGCGGGATACCGTTTCACATGGTCTTCTTTATCTTGAGGTACGTATTGATTCATAGTTAGTTGTCTCACAACTTAATGGCTTGTATCATGTAAGGGATCTGACATTGTTACAAATATTCTTGCGTGTAATATTGCTTGAATGGAAATTTGACAGCATAACATACATTCACATTCCAAGAAATTTTAATCAAGTTTCTGATTCATATGCTAACTATGTACTAGATTGTCATTTGTTTCACAAACCATAAGAATTTCACAAACACATTTTACACATGTAAACATAATAAATAATCTATCATCATAAATATTTTTCATTAAGTCCAAAAAAGGTGACGTCATAATACATAAGTGTCATATACAAAATTGGTGGTTCTGAGCCACCAAAATATACTACATGGTCATACAAAAATATACACCTAGGTCTCTAAGCCTGAGGTGGAGGAGGGTGTTGATCATGATAGCACACCACAGCTCTAGCTAGATGGTGAAACAATCAAACCCATGCCCGTGGTACTCCAACCACCTGGTGCTGCATAGCCTCACGAAAGTCCTCGACTTGCACCATGGGAACCCTGTGTGTCAAGAAAACAATGTCTGTGTGAATGCTTTGGAGCGTCCTCTTTGTATCCACACCCATAATCTCATCACCTCTTCCCCTCCGTTGATGATGAGGAAAGCCTTCTAGTCGTCGTGGTCCCACATCTGCATGTACATGACAGAGTTTCATTATGTGTCATCACACCAAAAACATGTCTTTTGATTTCATATATCAAAAAATACAAAAAAAAAAGTGAGTTGGGATTCGTTACCGATGTCTCCATAGGCTAATCCTGGTGGTAGGGGCATATATGGACCTCGACGTAAGTCTATCCCTGCGTAGGTGTATCCTTCTATGGCGATGATCTGTCTCCACCACCAGAAGAAGAAGTATGTTGGATAGGGGTTAGCCACCCTTTCCCCTCCCAGTATCCGCATGGCATGGTCCCAGCGTAGTTGAGCTAGATTCCTGACTCTGTGTAGAGCAATGTCAACTCTAGGGCTTATCCCCAGTACCCTCTTAAAAATGAATGCACTCAGTATGCTGCCGAACCCAAAGTTCCATACCCTTCCCATCTTGCAGTCACTGAGTTATCGCTTCATGTTGCTTAGCAATGAGGTACTCCAGTCATATATCGTAGGTCACGTGCACTTTGTTGCATAGAACATCATTGGCCTCGAAGCCTGATGGAGTGATGCTAACCCTGCAATCCTTCCCATTGCCAATAGTATGGCTTTCAGCCCCAGGTTCTGAATGGTGTTTGTCTAGATTTGACTCCCAACCTTCTCTATATCAAGAAGGAAATACACACCTATGTACTCATCTATAGTCATCCCACCTCCTAGCCCACAAGATCGAAGGTTCACCACCTCCCCTCGTCAAGACAAACTTATAATAAAATATATGTCCTCAACCTCGATGCTGAGTGACATCCCATCGAACTGAAAATATTTAGAATCTAGATCCCAGTAGTCTACTAGGAGCTGGAGTAGCCTTGGTTTAGCCCCCAAGCTTCCAAGGCACCAAAATTTGTATAACCCACAATCCCTCAATGCTTGTTGATCCATTAGATCTCCTTGCACCGCCTCTTCAACATCACCATGTTCCCTCTCTCTCTATTCTGGCACCATCCTGCACAAAAAAGTTTGAGTTTCATCAGTATTTTCCTTTGAAAATCATCTTTGCGACCCTATATGCGACTGTTTTTGGAACAACCATGTTTGTACACGGGTATCGTGGTCTTTTCCACATATACCCATCCCTATACATGAAAAAATACCCTCTTTCCGTGTGGGCCAAAAGGCATATATTGGGATGGCCTAAGTACACAAATTTGACCACTAGAATTAAAACATTTTGCATGAAAGTGAAAGAGGTGAGCATGGGTAATTACCTGGACCAAACGCAGAGTGATTTCATCGGAAGATACTCCTAGAATCACCTCTTCAAATTCTAGACATGAATGCACTATGGTGGGTGAATTTTCAAATGGTATGAAAATTTTTAATTTTTCACTATTTTATAGAAAACAAAATTGAAATTTTTACCCACTTCCTATAGTTTTTTACCATTTTTGACCATTTTTTAGTGTTTGGGCTAATATGATGTTGTAGGAACCCGTTTTGATTGCGGTTTGACTGAGACTTCAACCCGTTGGTGTCTATCACAGTTATCATGTCTAAACTGGCATATAGGTTACGATTTCACATTTGCTTGCATTTTACATGACCTTATGATCGTTTCATTTTAACCTTAGGTACAAACCCATTCCATGATGTCACAAAACCTTCATACTTCTTTTAGAAGTGGCGTTATGTGAATGGTAGAGATTTCCCATACATGGGTGCCCTAGTTAGATCCTTTATTACATTTGGTTCCCATGGTGACATTTATCCTTTAGGGTGTGGGAGTCCCGTTTTTAGTCCCGCCATGTCCTTGAGCAAGAGCTTCATACTCTTCTTGAACTTTATGCTGGCCATTTCCCTTGTGACTCCCTTGTATATAACAAGTTGTAATTGCATCATCATGGTTTTTTCTTTCCTTCTTTAGCTTTATGTCGGCTCCTTGAATTTGAGTTATCAGCCATATAGACCGATCTTGTATCATGTCTAGCCAAGCAAAGCCTTTTTACATATGTTTTGCAGCTTAATTATCTCTTTTACCAGGAGGATACATTCCCCTGAGTGTCTTTATCCTGCACATATGTCCTGGCATTGAGCATAGGCATGTTCAACTGCTTGGAACTAGTTTTTTTCCCCATGACACTCGTCTCCTCCTAGATTTGTACTATATATGACTTTTATTCTTTTTCAAGATTTCCAAAATATCTAAAAAAGTTCAAAAAATAAAAAAACCAGAAAGCCGGACAATAAATTATGTTATCTTTGGTAGCAGTTGATTCGTGTTTCCTTCGAATAGAGCATAGTATATCACATTCGTTGGTTGGGTTATTGGTTTGACTTTAGGAACCGTAATCGTTACTATGAGTATATCTCCACCGACTGGTTAAGCTTCAAGTCCCTATGGATCCTCTGTTGATTCCTCCTGTGTCACAGTGATGTCCCGGATTTCATATCAAGTCCATACTACTATGTTTGTCCTCGACACATATATTCATATATCAGGACATGTACTCATAGTGTTTCAAGAGAAGACCTTCCAACTTGGTGGCATTCCTATATGCCACATCCTTGAACATGTTAGTGTTCATGATATTTCATCTCTCGTGATTTGATTCCATTGTATATGAGATATCTTCAACTACTATGCAAATCTTGATCCATTGTATATCTTTAGCCATGATGGAGATCTTGATATATTGTACGTACATCTTCATCCACTTTCAGGATTTTGATCTATTGTATATTGTACATGGCGATGACCACACATGACACATTTTTTATATCATGCCTATTCATGGCCATTGTACTCTTATGTATCCGGGACTGCTCCATGTATTTGCAGTCACATGTAGAGATTTATCATTGTATTGTACTAATGAGTGGCTGGTTCTTCCACATGGTTCTTATTTACTCCAATTATGGGATGGATTTTATAATGTATTTTGGTCGTCATGTTACCCCTCTAACCTCACACATTAGGGGGCATTTGTTACAGCTGATTTTACCACACATGGTAGATCACATATTTATGGCCTCCCGCATCCCTCTACAAACTCTGTAGAGCCCGTAGACTTATATTATCCTTTGATGTTCCAATACCATCCCTTAAAAACCCCTGGTTATTGTTGTACACGACTTTTAACCTCATACTTGTGTGTACATGCGAATTTTGACCTCAAACTCACGTACATCAGGATGTGTGCATAAAGCCAAATAGTTTTGGATTTTTCCTCTTATGAGTCTGAACCACTTGATTCCGGGCCTTCCAAGTTCCTTAAGAATGCTCGAATTCGACCCTCCATTACCCTTTTTGAGTGCTATATAAGGAACCCCTTGGATACATTGAAGGGGAGGAATTGAAGAGAAAAGAAACTATAGTCCATTGTTGCCTCAGTTTGATTGAACTTGATTCTGCATTCCTTTGTCCCTTTGGATCACTTCTTGTTCTTCCCAAGCTTGCCTTTATCTTGTGATCTTGCTATCGAGAGATGGAGGATTAAGGTGGTGGAGGCCCAGGTGGAAGACTCAGTTTCTCTGGTTCATAGACGTGCAGACAGAGGTTGTCACTTTTGTAATCTCTGATTTTATTAATAGAAATATCTTTTCCTATCCAATTAATGTGCAATTGAATGAATATTGAGTCCATGGATATGTTTAATTTCTTATACATTAATGAATATATATGCTAGAGTAGGTCTAACACATTATTATATAGCATGCTTATCTTCTTTGTTATTGTTGAGAGTGAATTACTAAAGCAAGCGTGAATTGAAAAAGCTCAATGGGGATTTACTTCAACCATCCAGAACAAGGTACAATTTGATATCCCTTATTTTTAGATGTTTGGTTTCTCTTGCATATTGGGAAAGATTGATTTCTGGTGTCTAGCTGTCTATTGTGGTACACCCCAAGCCATAGGAAGTTTCTCTCTGTAACATGAAGTGTGGAAAGCATATTTAAGAAATCATGTATGAAATACACTTTCTTCATCCAATCTATAATAATATACATGAGTATTTGTTATATTCTTATAAAGGTGTTCCTATTATGGTCCTACCCTAACCCCCTTAAATAGACAGATAGGTTTATATATATTTACCTAATAACTCTATTAAATAAGATCCATGAAGCAACTATAATGTGAAATAAGTATTTCTAAACATTCTTACTAGACGGTTCCTCCTACTATAAAGTTCGTTCACCGGATACATTTCACAAATTAATTATCCAACCTACTGTCATTTTCCTTTGGGTCATGCATATAGAATCAAAAATAGATTGTTTAAGGGAGGGATTTTTACTAGTCCATGCTACATGTGGAGTTTCTCAACTATTGCTAATTTGGGTGATTGAT
>LPNX010152572.1:613781-669380 GCA_001517045.1 Pseudotsuga menziesii | reverse complement strand
GGGAGTGAGAGACAGTGGAGGAGGGGGGGTGTTAGTGGTAGGGGGAGAGAGTGATAGACAGGGAGAGAGAGTGGTGGTTTTTCAGGGGATTAAATGGATTGTGTGGGGTTAGAGTTAAGGGAATAAGATGGGGTTAGAGGTAAGAGGAGGAGGGGGGTTAGAGGTGGGGGGAGACCAATGGACATGTGTGGGTGTGGGTGTTAGGGCTTGGGGAGGGTGTTGTTAGGTTTCAAGGGTTGGAGAGGAAGAGAGAGCGGAGAATGGTTTAGTAATGGAGATGAAGGGGGGAGAGAGGTAGGCGGAGGAGGGGAGTTATAGGTAGGGAGTGGAGGAGGGGGGATTAGTAATAATTGGAGGGAAGAGGGGGTTGTTAGTGGTAGGGGGTGACATGTGGATGTGTAATGTCGGTGTCTATGTGAGAGAGAGAGAGAACGAATGAGGCAGTGGGGTGTTAGGGAGAGAGAGGATGGGAGTTAAAGGTAGGGAAATGAGGAGGGGGGCCTAGAGGTAGGGAGAGGAGGAGGGGGGGTTAGTAAGAGTTAGGGGAAAGAGGGGAGTGGGGTGGGTGGGGGACACAAAATAATAAAAGTATTGGTATAATTGAAAAAATAAGCACTCATTGTAGTTTTTAAAAATGCACGCACGTTGTGCTTCAATAAAATGCGCGTCCGTTTTGCATCAATAAAACGTGCACGCGTGATTATTCAATAAAACACGCACTCACATTTCTTTAATATAATAAGAGTGTGCTATGTTTAAATTCAAAAATTTATTCCCTCCAAATAAAAAGGTCGATCCTCCACCCATGCTTGCATTGGATTCTTATGCTTATGTGTCTCCTTCGGACTTTGCTTCGGATTCAACATGCATATGCCTTGGAGTATGATAAACCATGGCTAATTGAGAATTATATCAAAATTTTCAATATGCTCGTTTTTAGCCATTGGTTACAGTATGCTGCACACCTCCATTTTTAATGAAATTTTAGAAACAGATATGGTTTTTTTGCAGGTTCCAAATATGTAATTTTTAACAAGAATACATATTTTTTTCTATTTTTTTTCTTATTTATTTTCTTTCATCACTCCTCAACTGAAAAAACACACTGTTAGTGTTTCATCCATATCTCTTTTGTTTCTCAACCATTTTGAAAAAAAATTGTATGGTGCACTAAAGAACACCGACCTCTGCATGCTATAAAAACTCATTTCCAAATAATTGCATTAAGACATTCAAATGCTGCACCCACAATTGACATACCATTTTCAGGATTGATCACTTAGATAATTAAAACAAATTTAAAATATTATTTTTATTATTGGAAAAATAGTCGTTCACTAGTACTATATGTTCTAGATATGTATACCAATTTTTGTAAGTTTATTCCATCATTTAGTCACTTAACGACTCCAACCACAAAAACATATACCTTATAATTTGTCCCAAAAATAAAAAGTTCTCATTAAAAAATATCTAGCTTTAGATAGTTAACAACATTTTCAATAGAAACAAATTATATATTTGGAAATGACATTCAATTTCCTACATTTCTTGTATTTTACTCATCGCAAGATTCATTGTGTAAGTGTCTAAAAATATCCACGTAAGTTGATGGATGCCTGTTTTTTCAGTTTTCTATTGCATCTAACACGTCAAAAGAGACCCTGATAAGCTTGCACACACCCATATATACTATGGTTATGATGGAAGGGGTATGGACCTTGGCATAAATATGAAGGAATTATATGCCAACCCAATCACCACGAATGTTTAGTGCATACACTAATGTTTATAAGATTTAAACTTGGGTTTTTATTATAGTGATGGTTAAAAATATATAAGCTAGAGTTTCCATGGTGTAACATATGGTTGGGTGCTCTTACCCATTTCCCATGGTTTGATGGTATGTAATCATTTGGTTTTAATAATGTTTTCACCGTGATTTTAATATGGTACTCGGTTGACTTAATGAACTGTCCTGGCTGTGATTTGACAACGCAACTAGGATCTGAGTTGGCATGAGGATTAGATATCTTCCCTACACCTGGATGGTGAGATCACATGGTCTCATAGGATTTTGTAAAAGCTTATTTACTCTTCCTTTTCCCCTCATTTGGTGATGTTGTTTGGTTGGAGGCTGGTTGAGGCCGATCTCTGCTCTACATGACTCTTGCTCTGGTTTACTATGTTAATGGAATTAGATTTATCTGTTCCTACTGCGTTAATTGCATTTCCCAACGTAATTATTTTCAAAGGATTCTTCAACTGTTTACCTTTCAACCTCAGAGCTTCGATGAGCCTACCAACGTTTCTTCCATGCGACCAGTCTATTTCGATAGGTGAGTAAATCTTGTCACTTTTCCCTGCATTTTACTGGGTTTGTAATGGATAGTTTTAAATTTATTTGATTGATATGTTTTTCGGTGAATGCAGTACGAGGATGGATAAGGGTGCTCGAAGGAGCCGACCCCTGGACCTCGTTACAATAAACCAAGGTAAGGTTTCAAACCTCTTTAATTTTATTACTGGTTTTTAAATAAAAATACAATGTGATGTTAAACTGACTGCAAATGAACAATTTGCAGGTCTCTGCATTGGAGAGGGAGGTGACAGGGTCACCTCCTCCCCGACTTGCATTTCCAAATGCTTAGGTAATGCACTCTACACTGGTTTAAAATTTTGTTTTGTTTTTAATTCCTTTTAAAGGTTGTGACCCATGCTGACCTAGCCAAATCATGGTTGCAAGTCATTCTAGACAGAGATCATGAGGGCTCCAAGGGTAGCTGCATTGATTAACAAGATAAGTGGTTTTTTCAGTTTTAATTTCGTAAATGGATTTATGAAACCCTTCTTGGTTTTGTGTCGGCTTTGTAGCCGTTATCATGTAACTGTAATGTAATGTAATATTTTAGCTATACCCTGGTAGGGTTTGGGCTCCCTTAACGGGTCTTATTCCCATATAGTTTATAACGTTGGTATTTCAATTTTATAGTGGAAACCATAGTGGAAGCCATCAACGATGGTCTTACATACACTCTTTAATGTGTATATATACTTTTGTTTTGGTTAAAATAATGGAACGCCGAACTTCTCTTGTGTAATATCCCAATATCATTGTGTTAATTTCATTGTGTATAACTATGTTTGTGTTGTTTGTGCTTAACCCTTTGGCTGGCATCCTTGATGGTCTTATGGCTGTGGGAAAACATTTCCTTTCTTTTTATGGTTTCAAAGTTTAAATAAATAAGAGTGCTATGATCGTGTGATGAACACGATGATTATAACTGTATGTTTTATTGAGGTTATTCCTATGTATAAATTAGGGTAGCCATGATGTGGACTTACGGCCCTGTAATTACAGTGTTGGGTTCTTGTTGAAATGACCCATAGGGTTTGTGATATATTAAACTGAAGTTAAGGTTTGGCATTGTTATTACTCAGCTATCGATGATAACGATACCAGTCTTGGTGATTGGGATTTCGATGTCATTATAGTAGCTATGCTAGCTAGCATATCAGCTAGTCCTAGATTTAGTTTTATTCAAAACTTTACTATATGTGCATACTTGGTGGATGTTAAAACAATAGGATCCGTGATCCGTATGTTTTCTTTCTCAACACCGCAATTTCATTGCTTAAGGAGATTCGATCCATCAATCTATGTAATGTATTTTAGCAAGTTAAAGTATATCTATTGGTTAAACCCACGATTTGATTAGATTCGATTGTAATCATGCATCCATAATTTCACTATATGGATTGCGAGGTCTATTCAAGCGTTAATTTGTTTGCTTTTGTGCATAAGAACAATACTGTAATCTTTGCATAATTGTTGAGATATAAAATGTGTATCTTTGATCCATATATTTGGTTTCACCAATATTAGAATGAGCAACAAATTCCTATTTTTAGTATTATACTTATGATTTATTTATCATAGGACCATTAAGTAAATACCTTAAGAGATTCGATTCTACGATCTCTGTACATGATTGAATCATGTTTCTAACATCTTGTTAAGTTGATTAAGGGTTTTTTTAGGAGTTAAATTTATTATTTCTGTGTATGTATACTTAAGATAACAGCATTGCAGTTTCATGATTATAGATGTAGACTTTATTCGATTCGAATACTTTAATTGGAATCTTATGAGTTGTAATAATGTTATCATTACTCAAGTGGAATCCATTCATATATATTAAACAATGTAGATCTATACTATAAACTTGAATTATAGCCTAATACTTCTATTTGTGTAGAATTGGAATGGTACTCTATCTGTATATACTTATAAGTTTTCATAGAATCATATTGTGGTTTAAATAAGATAAAAGTAGATGATTCCTAGAAAAGTTATAGATCCATACTTCATTCAGATTCGTAGATTCAGACTAAGAGAGAATTTTGGAAAATAAACAATTCAATAGGTAATAAATAGTTTAAATGTAGGATTGAATGATACAATTTAGAAATAGATGATTTCAATCCATAAGGTGCAGCATTCAAATTTTGACTGGAATCAACATTCTAAATGTTCAAACATAACAACATTAAGCTAACTGATATAGACTAAGTTCTACATTAAACTTCTTTAGATATAGAATTTAAAACACATTCTGCAAACATTTAAAAATAAATTATGAACTTGGAACCAACGTTGGGAAAAGAAAAGTGGAGAAGATGTTCCTTTCAACCAACTCCCAGAGCAACCAAGTTACTTGCTCTAGAACCCCCGATCATGTTTGCTGAACCATAAGAGAAAAATCCTTCAATGATCCATATCTTACATTCACATATTTTAATCCCCATCCAATGCTATCCTCTTGCTGTTCATAGAGATACTAATATATAGTATTTTTCCTAGGACTTGGTCATTTATGAGCCTCCTTCTCTTTAGCACTCAACTAGGAGTTGTGACCTGATTTTTGGGCATGATGCCTCCCGCATATTTAGTTCTCACTCAGTGGCTTCTACTACTTCTCTTTTCCTCTTGTGGGTTAGAAAACACTCTTTAACAACTATATCCACTCCCCCCCCCCTTCAACATATTTTATTAAATAAAAAATGTTTTTATTACAAAATGTTATTCTTGACTTTTCTGTCAAAAATAATAAAATAATAAAAATAATAAATAAAGTATTTTTTCCAGCAAAATTAATAATAATTATTAGCTCATGGGGTATTATATACATCTCCCCTTAAAGGATAACACCGTCCTCGGTGTTATAATATTTATGTTTTTATTCTTCCATTTCAACCTCTTGGAATAAGTCTGGATATGCCTCCAGCATATTACTTTTCATCACCTAAGTACCTTCTTCCGGACTAAGGTGATTTCATTGCACCTTGACTTGTCCGATGGTACGGTTTTAGAGTAAAAGTTATCTCCTGTTGAGAATGCGCTCTGACCCCACTTGGAACTCTCCTTCGGGTTCCACCTGAATTACATTCCAATCAATGACACGAGAAACATCATGAACATATCTTTTTAATATAGGAATGTGAAACACATTATGTACTTTAATATTGGGTGGTAGGGCTAAATGGTATGCAACCGACCCTACTTCATCTAAAATTTCAAATGGCCCACAATACCTGGGTGCCAATTTTGAATACTTGCCGAGTATTAAGGAAATTTTCTTGGAATTTAACTTTATATACACATGATCACCCACCTGGAACTCTCTAGGAGTTATTTTTAAATCAACATAACTTTTCTGCTTCTTTTTAAATCAACATAACTTTTCTGCTTCTTTCTAAATCAACAAAACTTTTATTTTTAACGATTATTTCCATATCTTTTAATAAATCAGGTCCTAACATTAATCTATCTACTGGACTGCTCCATGATATTGCAATATTACACTTATGTCCATATAATATTTCAAATGGACTCATACCTGCAGAAACTTGAAAATTATTATTGTATGAAAATTCAACTAAGGGTAGGTAGTCTTCCCACTTACCTTGTTTGTCCATGACACACATCCTTAGCATGTCCTCTAAGACTTGATTTACCCTTTCAGTCTTCCCATTTGTTTGTGTATGATATGCAATACTGTGTTCCTAAACCTTTGAGCAAAGCTTTCAAGAAGTTACTTGTAAATTTTGCATCTCTATCTGAGGCTATTACCTTCAATACACCATCTAACCTGAATATCACTTCCATGAAAATATATGCAATGTTAGCAACTTTATAGGTTGATTTAACATGAATAAAATAAGAAGCCTTAATTTTTCAACCATGACCATGATTGAGTCATGCTGTCGGAAATTCTTTGGTAGGCCTATTATAAAATCCATACTAATTGTTTCCCACTTCCATTCTGGAATGGTAGTTGTTATAGAACAAAATGACACATCTCTTCTTGTGACCACTTTCACATGATTCCGTTGCATGTCGACACTTCATGAAATTCACTGAAATAACACCTATATTGGAGGACCCATATCCATATTTATGTAACTTTGTTTGACCTCTTATCTACATTGTTGGAAAGGTATTTGAGTCAGCTAAAACTTTTTAGAAGACGCCAAAGTCTAAAAATTCACAAAAGTACCCTAAAAATGATTTTTTTTGATCTATATGTGAGTTTCCTTAAGGAAACCTGCATATTCCACTTTTTATACGCGACTTATTCTAGATGATACCTACGTATTCCTTGAATTTGTGACTATTTCCATTGAAATCCATAGATCATACACGAGTATTGTCATTGCAACCCACGTATATCACTTGTATACAGGACTGTAGTCTCTGCAGCCCGCGGATTTTTCCTGTAGATGTCCAATGGATGTTTCTCAAATTTTGGGTAGTTTGGGTGGTTATGCAACTGACTCCTTTGGTTGTAACTACTTTGTCTTCGACCCTATCTCTTCAAAAACCTATAAATAATGGTAGAGAGGTACATGAGAGGATACTTGAACCTCTGCATTGTTATGAAGGAGGAATTGGGACTCTCATTCCCCCCACCTTTTCCCTAGAAGCTTTCCCTTTGTGTTGTAGAGCATGGAGAATGAGTTCCTTGGAGAAGAGAAGCAACAAAACCAGATTAAGGTTTTGTGAGGTGCCCAACTTGAAGAGAAGGTATATTTGTACTTATTTTCATGATTAATAAATATGTGATGTCCTTCTTCTTCCCAAATCATTTTTCAATGTGTGATTGAATCTTTGTTTATGATCAGATGTTTATGCTAATCCTATTAGGATTTCATATTACTTTGATTATCATTACTTTATATGTGGTCATATTGGTTTGAGGAAGGTAGGGTTTATTTTACAGGTTTCTTGGAGTAAGAGGATCAAGAGGAAGATTGAAGGGATGCTTGGATCAACCTTCATTTGCTAAGGTATGAACCATTCCAATCTTTGAACTTGTTTATATATACTTGCAGAACCATTTGCATCTCTCTTTCAACCCCTAGTACGTTGATGGCCTCTTAAACCCTAGCCATAGCAACACTTTCCTCTACAATAGAACTGGTGACTCCACTGGGGAGTTCCTTGTCTGTTTGGGGTTTCTCTATATTTCTTCTAGTCTTTTGCAAGGTTTTAGGTCCTTCTTACCACTTAGGAACACCTTCTCAGTCTGATAGTTCACCTCCCCTACCTTCCTAAGGAAGTTGTTGCCTTTTTTTTGGGCCTTTTCCCACCCATCCATGAGTTGTAGACTAAACAATCATGTGTATGGTGTTATGGAGAGAAATTCCTATGGATTTGGGTACCACAACAGACAACTTGACTCCAGAAATAAATCCTTTCCAATATGCAATAGAAATCAAATATCTAACACTAAAGGATCAGACCTCGTACCTTATTTCGAACGGTTGAAGTAGATCCCCGTTGAGCATTCCAACTTCAGCTTGAATTGATGAATCACTTCCTCAACAACAAGTAAACAAGACAAGCATACTATATACATTGGTGTTAGATATATTCTAGCATATATAATCAACAATGTATAAGCATTTGAAATCATCCATGGATAAAACATTCATTCAAACATACATTATTGGACAGGAAAATATATTTCTATTAATATAAAACCAGATATTACAATGGATACAACCTCTATCAGCACGTCTGCAAATCGGAGAAACTGAATCCCCCACTTGGGCCTCCACCACCTCAATCCTCCATCTCTTGATAGCAAGCTCACAAGCAAAAGGCAAGCTTGGGAAGAACAAAAAAGTGCTCCAAGGGACAAAGGGATGCATACTCAAGCACAAGTTCCGCCAACAATGGACTATAGTTTCTTTGCTCTCAATTCTCTTATATTCCTTTAATGTACCAAATAATTCCTTATATAGATTTTCAAAGGGGTAATGAAAGGTCGAATCTGAGCGATATCAAGGCATATGGAAGGCTAGGAGTCAGGTGAGTTGGATCCAAGTCGAGGAAAACTCCAAAAGGATTTGGATTTTGCACACATCCCGATGTACATGGTTTTAGTGGTCAAACCTGTGTATATACGGATTGGGGGTTTAAACTTCGCGTGTATGAATTTTCACATGTTTATAGCAATGGTCAAGGAAACATCAAAGGACAAAAAATGGTCCAAGGGGTCCAAGGAGTCTGCAGAGGGATAGGGGAAGTCCATACAAGTGTGATTCACTTGGAGTAGTAAAATAAGCTATAACAAATGGTATGTACATGTGGCCTACTATACTATCAACCTACGTATGACACGTGACCTGTCAGTAGGAAAACTCGTGTATGCCCCTAAAATAGTGTTTTTTCCTCATTTTGTGGTTTTTTTTGTTGTGTGAGGGTTGTTTAGTAGGTTTTTTGGGGTCCTCTGTAGGTGCATGACTCCAGGGAGTTAGTTTCATCCCTTTTGGGTATTCTTTATTTAGATTGCAAGTCTTTTTGTAGCATTAGGGTTTTCTCTTTTCTCATCGCCCCCATCCTCTTTGCTTGGTTTGATTTTTGGCTTATGTTTCTGGTCAGCCTTTGTTAGTGATATTTGTTTGAGTTTAGAAGATTGTTGTTGTTTGTTTCCTTCTTCTTTTGTTGGTTAACTTCACCATGCCAACATAGTTTACTTGTCTCTTATGCAGGCCTTCCTTCCAAGTAGGGTTTATACCGACTTTAGGGAATTCTAGAGTTTGTTTGGTGGTTGTATAGCTGAGTTCCTTTTGGTTTGTTCTTGTCATGTACATACTTTAGTTTGTAGGTAGCTTTTATTTTTCATTTATAAAAGAAAAAGGAAAATAAAAAATAAGTGTTTTATATGCATGTAGATTAGGGTTTTGTCTTTAATGCACTGCATATCATTATTCTTGAAAAAATAAAAAATAAATTGTTCTTCTGTAGATTTCAAGTTTCTATTTGAAAAATAAAAGGTGTTAGATTTTTTTTTTTTAATTCCTCTTTGCTTAATCATTTTGTTTCAACATTGAGTCAAAACACCATTGGTTTCACCTCTGCCACCCACTTTGAGTAATTAACAACCCTTTAAAATAAACGCTTAATATTTAAAATTTATTAGTAACTGTTTGTTTATAGGGACGACACACACTAGTCTAGGATAGTGTTTTGGGTTATGGATATCTTAACTTTCCAAAACATCAAACTCAAACATAGTGGCCTATCTATTAGGAAATCCAACTTTGTTGGGAAAGACACCAAAAATATCCTCTCACATAGGAGTGAAGCACGAGGTCATGCGATACTGAGCTATTGGAGATACCCCTCTACTTCCCAATAAAGAATACGCCAGAGTTGCTGCATGTTTGGGGACTCACCCAGTACCTCCTCTCGTCCCCATGTGGTGCCTGGTACTACTTGAGTTTTGGGATTTTCTACCATTCCATGTGCATCGGATGGACTAATGACTGTTCTGCTAGACTTTCTCCGCGATTTTGGTAGCCTTAGTATCTTGTCTGCTAGGATTTTACACGAGTGGCATTGGAAGGATATTTCCAGTGCACCTAGGGTAGAATTGGAAGGTAACCTCGGTTGTCAATCTGGGAGGTTGGTTGGGTGATTCCAACACTTGCACCCAGAGTGCTCTTCACAATATGCCAAGTAACGAGTCTCCTTCCTTCACTGGTTAGTTCTGGGCCCTCACCATATCATATTTTCCTTTGGAAGGAATCTTTGTTTTCCTAGTTTAATACTTAGGTATTTTTCTACTAGTGTGTTCTTTGTACCGTTGGTTTCCTGCTGAACTCATACTTTGTATTATTTTTTGAAACTATGGCTAACACCCCTTTGAACACCAACCAAGAGATCCCCATGCTGGGAACTCGTTGTACTATTCCTCTCACAGGGAATGTTGGTGTTCCTTTGATGGACACCTTGAATATACCTAGATTCACCCTACAGATATCGATGTGGTTTTTTTCCACTCAAACTGTCCTGAATTCTCATGATTCTTCTCAAGTAATATACTTATATCAAGGGCATCAAAACACTGCTACCCCTTCACCTGTAGATTCTTCTCCTCCTCCTTCTACCTCATACGATGAAAATACTGATACTAGTAACCGACAATCTAAAAGGAGTAAAAGAAGCAAGAACATGAAGAATACACATAAGCAAGGGGCACCCTTTCAACCTCTACAGGTTAAGTTGAACCTCACCACCCAGCCTCTATAGTTCATGCCGGGGGCACCTATCCAACCTCTATAGGTCATGTTAGATCTAATCACTCAACCTCTACAAGTCAAGTTGATATTCACCATCCAGCCTTTGCTGATCATGTTGGTGGGATTCTTCCAAAATTTATAGGTCATGCTGGATCCACTCACTCAGCCTCTACACTTGATGTCGTGGTCACCCATTCAACCTCTATAGGTCAATTTGAACCTCCCCATCCAACCTATGCAGGTCATGTTGGATCCATTCGCCCAACCTCTGAAAGTAATGCTGCGGGAACACACTCAACCGCTGCAAAGCATGTTGATCCTACCCTCCCAACCTCTACAAGTAATGTTGGACCCAATATATCAGCCTCTACAGGTCATGATGGGGGTATGCTCTCATCCTCTGTGGTTCATGATGATGGAAAACAATCATCCACTGCGAGTCATGTTGACACTGTTGAAAATACTAACCGTTCAAAACACAAGCCTGGGTTTCTTTGTAATCTTTGTGAGGGAGACCACCTTACTTATCTATGCCCTACCATCATGGAGGTATGAAGATTTTGGTTTCATGGTCATCTCATTTTTGAAAATTTTGAAGTTGTTCAACAAACAACCTCTCTGAGTCAGGTTGCACGCAATCACCCAGCCTCTGGTGGTCATGCTAGGGGTAAACTCTCAGCCTCTATAGGTCATGCTGAGAGAAAACAGTCAGCCACTACTAGTCATGTTGAAACCATTGAGAAAATTGGTTGCTTGAAAGGAAAAATTAAGCTCCCTTGTAAGTTATGCGAGGGAGATCATCTTACTCACCAGCTCCCTCCTATCATAGAGGTGTGAAGATTGTGGTACGAGACTCAAGAATTTATTTCTATTAAACAACCTATAGTTTCTCAATAACCTACTCAACCTTTTGTTGATATAGTGGTCGAACCTTCCCAATATTTGGTTCACTCCACTCTTATTTTGGAGAGTGATCCTTATGTGATTGAAATAATGTCATATTTGGTCACTCCCACTCTCCCTTCGGAGAGTGACTTTCACGAAGCAGTTGAATCAATTTTATTGTCGATCAATCTCACTCTTCCTTTGGAGAGTGAAGTGTCTGCTAGTCACATTTTCTTTACTTCCAGTTTAGAACTTAGTGAACAAGGGGGCATTGAACTCGCTTCGAATGAACTCCCACCAAGATCTTGGATTGCTTCCTTTGATTGGGATAGCATATTTGAGTTGTTCCTCCCTTATGATGCACCTTTCTAGATAAAGGTCAAAGTTGGAGAATACATGATTTCTTGTTGTATTGTTGATGGAGGAGCCTTAGTTAGTATATTGTATTCTTGTGCTTGGTGAGGCATCGGATCTCCCAGCCTTGTGTCAACAACAAGTACATTACTAGAGTTTGATAGAAGAACTAGTACAACCTTGGGAATTCTTGCTTAAACACCTGTTAGTTTGGGTGGGAAGATCGTCTTAGTTGACTTCATGGTGATAGAAGACCCCTTGGAATTCAATGTGCTACTCGGACGTGATTATGTCTATGCCATGCAAGCTGCGGTTTCAACATTCTTTCGTGTGATGTACTTTAATCACGGCGAAGAAATTGTCACTATCGATTAGTCATATTTTCTTGATCCCTCTCCTGACCCAGCTAAAGACCAGGCCGTTCCTTTATTGATTCCCAGTGTTTCCATAGACACTACCTCGCCATAGGTGAGCTATGTGGCCTCATGTACTTTGTGTTCAATTGCCACTGAGGATATGCCTCTGTGTTCATGCTTACCTTCTTGGGAATTAGTCCCAACAGTTGACTAGGTGATTCATCCTATATAGACTGTGGAGCCTACTCTCCACTTTGTCGATCCATTTGAAATTTTAGACATGTGTCCTATCTTAGATGATCTCCTTCTTTTAGATGAAGTCTTCCTAGAGTCCTTGATACAGTTTGACCTTCTTTTGGATGTTGGTTCAGTTGTGACTAAGTATAAACTTGATTTTATTAGTAATCTTGATCTTTCCATGGATTGGTATTCTTATGTTGATATTTTTTAGTTTTTGGACTCTTCCTTTGAACAACAAGTCAGTGATCTTGATGATTTTTATTTTTCTTATGAATTTTTCAACTCTTGTGATATTGAGTTTGTTCCTCTGGACTCTATCTCCTGTGTTGATTTTTTCTTTTCTTCTGAGGTTTATCTTATGGATTATAAATTCTCAGGCCTTGGAACTATAGAATCTTCTTTAGTTGATTCTTCCTTGACTACCCCTTTCATAGAAGATAACAAATTCGAATGTGTTTCTTCCAAAGTGACATGCATCAGATATTTTCTTCTGAATGTGATTTTGATGTTGTTGTTTCTTGGAGAAAGGATTTTTAATTGGATTCATGACTGTTTACTGGCCTCACCTTGTTGTTCAAGTTGTAACTGCATTTTCATGTTTCCTTCTCGTGCATATGATCCTGATGTCGGCTTCCATACTTTTAGTTCATTATATAAGGTGTCATCTCTTCTCTCATCATCGCTCATCCTTGTACCATTTTTACTTTGCAACTTGACACCCTTTACCTTGAGGATACTTTATCCGAGTGTCTTTATCTTACTCATGTTCCTTGCATTATTCATAGGTTTGTTCCTTGCGCTTAGAACTAGTTGCGCCTACCGCTAACACTCGTCTCCTTGCATTTAGAGAATTCTTTATGTTCTCCTTCGAGCTCATTAAAAAAATCAAGGAGGCTGCAAGTTGACTTTTCTGGATTCGTTAAAACATCATGAGAAATATATGGAGTTATATTTAAGCCATGGTCTGACTTCTTAAAATTGACTAGATTGTCGAGTTAACTTGTTTGTTCAGACTCATTAAGGTAAATTGAACAATCATCCGCATAGGTATAAGTTTACCCCTTTTTTCTAGCCTTATGGATTACTTAGGAAAAATGAATACTCTATTTTCTTTGGAATTTAGAAGAGTATCTTCAGGTATAGGTTTATCTCTTTTCCAGACCTGAAAGGACTAAATTTATGGAAAAGGAACATTTTTGAGCTTAGTTTTCTCTTTTTCGTGCTCTGGAACTAAAAATGAAAAAGATTTCGAGTGTAATTTATGTCTTTGTCATGCTTGCTAAAACATAAAGAACAAAGCATCGAGTTTACTGTTGTAAGCCCCATTTCTCATAATCAAATGGATCTTTATGAGTGATCTTTCCTTCCTTCACACTCTTTAAACTCATGAAACATGCCACTTTTGAAGGTGCATCAGTTTGGTGATAGTTTACCCCTTTTTCGGATCTTGCCAACTAACTACGAAAAAGGCATACCTTAGTTCACCTGGGATAAGAGAGTTCTCCTCTGTATTTTTTTACACTTTTTTGGACTTAGGAGACTAACTTTATGAAAAAGAACCCCCCTATAGTCTTCTTTGGAGTTTTAGACTCTCAAAAATATGAAAACACCACCGAGAATTCACTATTTCAGGATCGTAAAATACACGAATCAATGCTTTATCAAGCATTATTTTGTCTCTTTTTTGAGCTTGCAAAAAATGAAGAAGGTCCCGAGTTTGATTTCTTGAACTCGTTAAACCTTTACAAGAAAGAGGGAAGGGAATTTCATTCACATGTTTTTACATCATGGAAGCAAGTATTGTCTCCTTGAACAAAGCACCAGTTTTGAGTCTATCAACAATTGGGTCCTAGTATTTTGACCTTATCCCGATTCAGAATTTTTACTCCTCCAATAGGTATCTTTTTGAATTATCTGGGGAATCTGTGAATGTCTCCTACATTACATATTTGTGTCGATTGGTCCCTTTGTGTCAAAATATTCCTAAGAACTTTTGTGTCATGCTCACTGTTCAAGGATTAAACCTTTGTCAGCCATTCTGCAGTTTCCTTGAACTTTTGTGTCGGCCATTCCTGGGTATCAGTTCATTACTTCATGTCTTCAATGGTCCTTGTTGTGAAATTCAGTACCAATTATAGATCCAATTAGTCTTTGAGTTACCTCATGTTGGATAATGGAGGATGAATTAATTTGTTCCTTCCAACAGATATCTTCCTATCGATCACAACACATATTGCTCTGGGATTGAGATTTAGATTTTATGACAATAACTTGGGGATTGTAGTCAGCAACGACAATTTCCCTTGATCTTGGGTAGTGGGAATACCTTACTATTGCCTACTCAATGGATTATTCAAGTGTTCAAATTCAGGTCCTTGTATTCACACTTGTTAGAATGTACTAGGTACCTCGAGGGCCATTTTCATTAATGGTGGTTTCCCTCGCATTTGTTAATGGTCCTCCTCAATGGTCAGTAATCAAACAGTTTCATCCATGTTCGACTTCAGCTCCTTTATTAGCATGGATAGGATTCATACCTTTTGGGAGGTTTGGATTGAATACCTTGGGATGATAGTAGCATCGTCATATTTTTTTATTTCCTGAGTTGTGCAAGACCTTGTCACACTTCATATGACATTTTCTGAGACATAGATCCACCTTGTATTCTTATGGCTATGATCAATTGTTGAACATGGATCCACCTTGTTCACTTGTGGCCATGACTACTTTAGATTTTATATGGTGCCTTTTTGCTTATTGTGTGACTATGATAGTTACATAAGCTATGCACATGTTGGATCCACATTTATCTTTATGGAAATGATATGTATATGGACCTGTATGTTGTAGAGATCAGTTTTGTCTAACATTTATCTCTGTTTCAGGTACCTTTGTTTGAGCCTTTTGATCTTGGTTTCTCTGCTCTCTCCATACTCAGTTGTTTCCTTTATAATGTATTTCAGCTATCGTCTTCCCCTCTAACATCAATCCCAAAATGACACATCTTTTCCTATGACCACATTCCCATGATTCCATCGCATGTCGACACTTCATGAAAGTCACTGAAAAAACACCTATATTAGAGGACCCATTTATGGAGTTCTAAAAATCTATTTGACCTCTTCTCTACATCATTGGAAATTTATTTGAGTCTTGTAAAATTTTCTGGAGGACAACAAAGTCTAAAAATGCCTAGAAGTACCATAAAAATGATATTTTTGATGTATACTTTTGTTTCCTTAAGGAAACATGTGTATTCCACTTTTTATACATGACTTGTTCTACATGATACCCATGTATTCCTTGACTTTGTGACTATTACCATTAAAACTCATGGATCATACACGAGTATTGTCACTGCAACCTGCGTATATCACTTGTATACGCAATTGCTGTCTTTGCAGCCCGTAGATTTTTCTTGTAGATGTCCAAAATGGATGTTTCTCGAGTTTTGGGTAGTTTGGGTGGTTATGAAAGGACCCATTTATGGAGTTCTAAAACTCTATTTGACCTCTTCTCTACATCATTGGAAAGTTATTTGAGTCTGGTAAAATTTTCTGGAGGACAACAAAGTCTAAAAATGCCTAGAAGTACCATAAAAATGATATTTTTGATGTATATTTTTGTTTCCTTAAGGAAACATGTGTATTCCACTTTTTATACATGACTTGTTCTACATGATACCCATGTATTCCTTGACTTTGTGACTATTACCATTAAAACTCATGGATCATACACGAGTATTGTCACTGCAACCTGCGTATATCACTTGTATACGCGATTGTTGTCTTTGCAGCCCGTAGATTTTTCTTGTAGATGTCCAAAATGGATGTTTCTCGAGTTTTGGGTAGTTTGGGTGGTTATGAAACTGACTCCTTTAGTTGTAACTACTTTTTCTTTGACCTTATTTGTTCAGAAACATATAAATAGAGGTAGAGAGGTCCATGAGAGGAGACTTGAACCTTTGCATTGTTATGCTGGAGGAATTGGGACTCTCATTCCCGCCACCTTTTCCCTAGAAGATTTCTCCTTTTGTTGTAGAGCTTATAGGCTGAGTTCCTTGAAGAAGAGAAGCAACAGAACCAGATCAAGGTTTCGTGAGGTTCCCAACTTAAAAAGAAGGTATTTTTGTACTTCTTTTCATGATTAATAAAGATGTGATTTGCTTCTTCTTCCCAAATCATTGTTTAATGTGTGATTGAATCTCTGTTTATGATCAGATGTTTATGTTAATCATATTAGGATTTCATATTAATTTGATTATCATTACTTTATATGTGGTCATATTGGTTTGAGGAAGGTAGGGTTTGTTTTGCATGTTTCTTGGAGCAAGAGGAGCAAGAGGAGGATTTAAGGGTTGCTTGGATCAACCTTCGTTTGCTAAGGTATGAAACATTCCAATATCTGAACTTGTTTATATATACTTGAAGAACTATTTTCATCTCTCTTTCAACCCCTAGTACATTGATGGCCTCTTAAACCCTAGCCATAAGAACACTTCCCTCTACAACAGAACTGGTGACTCCACTGGGGAGTGCCTTGTCTGTTTGGGGTTTATCTATATTTCTTCTAGTCTTTTGCAAGGTTTCATGTCCTTCTTGGCACTTAGAAACACCTTCTCAGTCTGATAGTACACCTCCCTTTCCTTCCTAAGGAAGTTTTTGGATTTTTTTGGGCCTTTTCCCACCCATCCGTGAGTTAAAGACTAAACAATAGCGTGTATGGTATGTACACATGACCTGACATACTATCAACCTGCGAATGACATGTGACTTGTCACTGGGACAACTCTCTTATGCCCCTAAAACAATGTTTTTTCCTCATTTTGTGGTGTTTTCTTATGTTTGAGGGCTGTTTGGTAGGTTTTTTGGGGTCTTGTGTAGGTGCATGACTTCAAGGAGTTAGTTTCATCCCTTTTGGGTGTTCTTTATCTAGGCTACAAGTATTTTTGTAGCATAAGGTTTTCTCTTTGCTCATCCCCTCCACCTTCTTTTCTTGGTTTGATTTTGGATTATGTTTTTGGTCAGCCTCTGTTAGTGATCTTTGTCTGAGTTTAGAAGCTTGTTGGTTTTTGGTTCCTTCTTATTTTGTTGGTTAACTTCACCATGCCAAAATAGTTGACTTGTCTCTTATGCAGGCCTTCCTTCCAAGTAGGGTTTATACTAACTTTAGGGAATTCTAGAGTTTGTTTGGTGGTTGTATAGCAGAGTTCCTTTTTCTTTGTTCTTATCATCTGCATACATTAGTTTGTAGGTGTTTTTTCTTTTGCATTTATAGAACAAAAATAAAAAGAACATATACGTGTCTTATATGCATGTAGATTAGGGTTTTGTCTTTAATGCACTGCATATCATTATTCTTGAAAAAATAAAAAATAAATTGTTCTTTTGTGGATTTCAAGTTTCTATTTGAAAAAGAAAAGGAGTTAGATATTTTTTTTGCATTCCTCTTTGCTTAAGCATTTTGTTTCAACATTGAGTCAAAGCACTGTTGGTTTCACCTCCGCCACCCCCTTTAAGTAATTAACAACCTTTTAAGATAAACGCTTAATATTTAAAATTTATTAGTAACTGTTTGTTTATAGGGACATAACAAACTAGTCTAGGCTAGTGTTTTAGGTTAGGAATATCTTGACTACCCAAAAAATCAAACTCAAACATAGTCGCCTACTATATTAGGAAATCCAATTTTGTTGGGAAAGACACCGAAAATATCCTCTCACATAGGAGTCAAGCACGAGGTCGTGTGATACTAAGTTGTTGGAGACACCCCTCCGCTTCTCAGTAAAGCATACACTAGAGCTATTTCTCCACGATTTTGGTAGCCTTAGTATCTTGTCTGCTAGGATTTTAGATGGGTGGCATTGGAAGGATATTTCCAGTGCACCTAGGGTAGAATTGGAAGGTAACCTCGGGAGAAAATTTGGGAGGGCGGTTGGGTGATTCTAGTGCTTGCACCTAGAGGCCTCTTCATGAGACACCAAGTAACTAATCTCCTTCCTTCATTGGTTAGTTCTGGGCCCTCATCATCCCATATTTTCCTTTGGAATGCATCTTTGTTTTCCTGGTTTGATACTTATGTACTTTTCTAGTGGTTTGTTCTTTGTACTGTTGGTTTCTTGTCAAACTCATACTTTGTATTATTGTTTGAAACTATGAATCACACCCCTTTGAACACTAACTAAGAGATCCCCATGCTGGGAACTCCTTCTAATATTCCTCTCACAGGGAATGTTGGTGTTCCTTTGATGGCCACCTCGAAGCTACCTGGATTCACCACAGGGATACCAATGTGCCTTTTTCCCACTCAAACTATCCTGAATGCTCATGACGCTTCTCAAGTAAGCTCCTTATATAATGGGCATCAAAAAATCGCTTCCCCTTCACCTGTAGCTTCTTCTCACTCCTCCTTCTACCTCATGTGGTCAAAGTACTAATACTAGTAACTGACAATATAAAATGAGTAAAAGAAGGAAGAATAGGAAGAAGACACATAATTAAGGGGGTAACCTTTCAACCTCTACAATTCAAGTTGAAACTCACCACCTAGCCTCTGCAGTTCATGATGGGGGCACCTATCCAACCTATGCAGGTCATGTTGGATCTAATCACTCAACCTATGCAAGTCAAGTTGATCTTCACCATCCAGCCACTACTCATCATGCTGGTGGGATCCTTCCAACCTTTACAGGTAATGTTGGATCCAGTCACTCAACCTCTGTAGTTCATGACGAGGTCACCCATTCAACCTCTTTAGGTCAAGTTTAACCTCCCCATCCAACCTTTGCAGGTCATGTCAGATCCATCCGCCTAGCCTCTGAAGGTCATGCTGGGGGAACACACTCAACTGCTGCAAAGGTCATGTTGGACCTAGTCTCTCAGCCTATGCAAGTCATGTTGGGGGTAGTCTCTCATACTTTGTGGTTCATGTTAAGGGGAAATAGTCAGCCACTGTGACTCATGTTGACACTATTGAAAAGACTAACCATTCAAAACACAAGCCCAAGTTTCTTTGTAAGCTTTGTGAGGGATACCACCTTAATTATCTGTTCCCTGCCATTGCGGAGGTACGAAGAGTTTGGTTTCATGGTGATCCAATTTTTAAACATTCTAAAGTTTTTCAAAAACCAACCTCTCTTAGTCAGGTTAGACCCAGTCACCCAGCCTCTGGTGGTCATGCTAGGGGCAAACCCTCAGCCTCTATAGGTCATGCTTAGAGAAAAAAATCAGCCACTGCTATTCATGTTGACACCATTGAGAAAACTCATTGTTTGAAAGGAAAACTTAAGTTCCCTTGTAAGCTATGCGAGGTGTTATCTCTCCAGGAAACTCTTATATGTTGCAGCTCAAAGATGCCTGGTAACTTCAATATTTTTTTAATGGTTTACTCAATGGATCAAGTTAGAAGACAAATAAGACCTAACTCACTCAATACATGCATAAAATAAACCAAATAGACAAGGCTTCTAACTATAAATGTTCAGAGGGTTTGTAATAAAGGTGAATAGATGAAGAATTCTCACTATGCTGGCAGATTCACACATAAGGCACTTACATATGAATGGGTAATCATAACAAGGAAATATACTTGCAATTCCAATTATCCACACAGAGATAGGATGACATCTATCTTGTATTAGGTAAATAGAATAAGCCTGAATTAAACATCCAAGCACAAGTATAGAACAGAAAGAAGATGAAATTTGAACATGTAATGACAAAAGAGCTTGTATTAATTGATAAGAACACGAGAAGCTTGAATACAAAAAGTGTCTAAGAGTCTCCAAAAGTTGAACCCTTTCTTCTATAGTAGTCACATGATTTATAGCCTTTACAAAATTTATTCCAGATCTTAAATAATTGGATCGAATTTACTAAAAATAGATAGTCATAACTATTTGTTAAAAATAGGTAAAGATCCTATCTTTGATTGCCAATATACCTAACTCCAAAAATATTCCTACTCCTCGAACTCTTTAATAGCTATAGTAGACACTGAAGTAGAACTCAAACTTTCCACTTGGCAGAAAAGTCACCCTTTGTCAGAGTAGGTAGGATATGTGACCTAATTCACCTCGTTGGTACCTTCAGAACTAAAACAGAGTAAAAAACTGATGCCTTTAATTATTTTACAACCTTATAAATCATCCATGAAGTGTTTGGATCAACAAAAGTCGGTTCTATGCAAAAATATGCTTTTCTGCACCATTCTACGTGTTTGGTGGCTAAGGAAGCAAAACTCTGGTCCTGTAAGCTGCCGAAAGCTCTATTTTTAGTGGCTAATGAATAGCTGTGGTGTTTTCCTAAGCCACTGAAAAGTCTGTTTTAAAAATTTAATCAAAATTTTCATCACACTTTACCTTGATTCTTTAAGGCTTCAGTGCTAACCCTTTGGTGTCTTTGCAGCCTGCCTAGGGTTTGGGATGGCAGCATCATCATAGGCTTCCTCTGGGACACAAAGGCTCATTGCTACTTCTTCTAGGGTTTCCATCTTCTGGTGAGCTTGAGACTGAGGGCTTGAATTCCTTGTTTGCAACTTGGACAACCTGATTTTCCTATAGATCCTAGTGTTTTCTTTCCTTAATCTTAGATTACTTTCCTCCAACTTGGTATACTTCCTTTTTATATCTTATAGAGAGTCATACAATTTAGCATTCCTCTTGGTTAACCTCCCATTGGTTCTCTTGATTTCCCTCTCCAAGACTTCTAGCTCATACACTTGACTCAGCAGCTGATTGATTTTTTGGGATCTAAGTTTGCTGGATGAAGCCTCTTCCATTGGTTCACCTTGATCCTCCTTTGGTGTAGGTGATGGAAAATCCTCCTTCCCTATTGTAACCTAATCTGCTAGGTTAGTTCCCTGTTCTTCTTCATCCTCATAATTAGAGTAAGGTAGCTTAAGGATATTTTTATCTGGTGTTGAAACCTCCTCTACCTTTTTACTGAAATCTGGGTTCCTCTTGGCCTTCTTGGTCTTAGGAATTGGAGAGGCCTGATCCACTTCAATTGGAGAGATGTCCCTCCTATTCCTCTTACCACTTCTTGGAGTGGAGGAATTTTTTTAAGAAGAATTCCTTTTGTCCTCTGGCTTCAATTGTCTCTCAAACTCGTTCCAAAACAAGAAGTATGTCCAGGCCACATTCCTTCTTTGTAGCAGTCCAAGGACAATTAACTTGATCAATCCATGATAGGATAACATACCTGCAATATTGGTGGGCTTGGATTTAACTTGATGGGACAATTTAGTCAGGATTTTGTATAGGTAAAAGGGAAAGTTCAGGGGGCTCCTGCCAGTGAAATGGTTCATTAACTTGAAATGGTATATCATTACCCTATTATACCTGCCCTCACAAGTTATGTAAAACCAGAATTTCCTTCAACAAGTGCTGCCATTTTTCCTCAAGCCAGGATGTAGGAATACTCTTCTTCCATACAATATTCTTGTTCTCAGGCTTCTGGTAAGACCTGGATTCCACATTCTTTGTGATGGTGGTTTTGAACCAAATTTCCCCAGTCCTGGGGAGCTCTGTTAATTCGGTAATCAGAGCGTCATACACCTGGAATTATTCTCTGCCAATCATTGCTTTCGAGCTATCAAAGGAGAGAGCAAAGGCTTCTTCCACTTATTGATGGGATCCCTGAATATTTTCGCAGAACCTATAGCAGCCTGAGTCTTTGAAATACTGGCATACCTCTGGGTGTGATTCAATATAGCCAATATCACCCAATTGCTTTCTGAGGGTTGGTCCTCCTCCTTTCTTCATTTCCTGGATTGTTTTTCTGTACCTGCAAAATTTGAAAATTCAAACCCTGGAGGAGGAAATTATAGCACTAGATTTAGGGGAGCTTTGTTCAGTGAGGATGCATGCAAGAAATGTGGAATGAATTACGGAGGGGGTGCTGATTCTGAGGGAGGTGACTGGCAATTGCGATTTGAACAGGGTGACAATGTATTCTGATGAGACCTGCAAGATAACTAGTGTCGTAATCATTCAAACTGAAACCAACTCTTCGTGGTGGTTTGAACACATACATGGGACATGTGAAGGGCAGAGAGGGTTTGGGTTTTGATAGGTCACTTCAATTTCATAACGACCCCTCTTACCGAATCATGATTTATTGTAGGTCCTATCTTTTTGGTGGTTAATGGCTTGATGATGGCACTCTTCATGCTGACGGTTGCTGAGTGTGATGGATGCACCAGCCATTTTACCTTCAATGCACTTTCGGAGGCTAAGGTAGCCCCAAATTATATTTTTAAGCTGCCGAAAGCTGGTATTTTCAGTGGCTAATGAACAGTGAAGATGTTTGCCTAAGCCACCGAAAGCTGAGCTTCGAATATTTTATTAGAAAACAGAGACAAAAGTGTTCCAAACTTTATTAAACACCTCAATCTTTCACAATGATCCTTGAAAATATTTTAAAAAGTTTTTCGACCTCCTATCACTACACAATATAAATATTCTAAGTGTAATTTATTGAGGATTGATTTATTTAGGAGATAACATATGGCTCCTACTCAGGGATGGAAACCTCTCTGTGAGGTTCCAAGAACCAAAGACCAAATGCCTTTCCTGAAAAAAAAATATTAAACCTATCTTCTAGTGTTTCGTTGGGCGTGGAGATATTTTGCAAAAAGAAAAACAAAAATGATCATTTACAATGACAAGGCTTTGAAGACTTAGATGAAATAGAGTTTCAGAAATCACCCATTGACTGGGCCGTCAAACATCTCCTCACCTTCCATACTTTGTAGTTTTAAAGTGTTGTTCTGTTGTACTTGAGTTATCACAAAAGGTCCTATCCATAAATAATCAAATTTACCATTCTTGCCCTTGTCCTACCCGACAACATCCCATTTCAGAACCTAGTCTCCAACCTGAAAATTGTCCACCTTTTGCTTCTTGTCAAAAATACTTGTAATCTTATTTTGGTGAGATTCTGACTTCTCCACCAACTTTTCTTTGACTTGCTGTAGCTCAACCAAATCAAGCATTCTTCTTACCATGTCATTTGGTTCATCTTATTCCTCCTGAAAGACTTTGCTACTGGTAGAACCAGCTGGATGGGGAAAATAGCATCAGTAACATAAACCAACTTGAAAGGAGAAGTCCTATGGATATTTTGTTGGTCACTCTGTCAGCCCAAAGAGCAAACTTTAGCTTAGAATCCCAGCTCTTTTGATTCTTCTCCAATATTTTTCTGATGATTCTAACTAGGCTCTTATTGGATGACTCAGCAAGGTTATTGCCTTGAGGGTAGTAGGAAGTAGAATGCACCAATTTAATGCCCATTGACTCACACATGTTAACCATTGTATCGACTTTAAAAGATGGTGCATTATCAGTCACTATCATTTCTTGGCAGCCAAATCTGATAAAGATGTTTTCATATAGAAACTTCATGATGACTTGGTGAGTGGCATTCCTTGTGGGGGCTTCCTCTATCCACTTGGTGAAATAATCAGTAGCTACTAGGATCCACTTGTGCTGACCACTTGATGAAGGATTAATATCACCTATGAAATTAGGACCCCACTACTGGAAAGGGCCATTCACTACAATAGGTCTAAGGGGCAAAGATCTGAGCTGCTGCTTTCCCATGAATCTTAGGCATTTGTCACAAGATTTCACAAAGGTACACACATCAGAGAAAAGAACAGGACAATAGTACCCAGCCCTTAGAATCTTGTGGGTTGTAGTATTCCAATAATGATGGCCTCCACATGTGCTTGAATTAAACCGATGCATGACTTGAACTGACTCTTTTTTATCTAAAAATCTTAGCAAAATACTAGAAGGATCTTTCCAATACAACATATTTTTAATTATGCAAAATTTAACAGACTTAAGCTTAAGAGAACGTGCTTGAGTCATTCTAAGCTCAGGGGGGACTTCTAAATTTCACAAAAAATGAATAATACCCAATTACCACTCACATGAAGACAAGTTCTCAGCCACCTGCTGGCTGTCATGTTGCTCCTCTACTGCTACCTCTGTCTGCAGGTTTGTTGAACTTATATCAATGAAATTTATGCTTAGTAGATCATAATTTTCCTTAGCCATGAGCTTAGCTAGGCCTTGGATTTTTACTAGCTTAGTGGGATTTACTTCTATGTCAAAGTCAATCAACTTTGCAATCCATTTGGCTCCCTTTCCATCAATGTCAGGTTGGGTCAAGACATCCTTCACAGCAGCTGAAGGGACATAGGCAAGGACCTTTGTGTCTAGAGTGTAGATTCTAAAGGCCTTTTAGTGACTTAATGAGAGCATAAGCCTGTTTTTCGATAGGATCATACTTCAAGTCAACATCCCTCAATGTTTTGCTGAAGAAAGCAATGGGGTGATCAAGACCTTCATCATCTTTCTGTAACAAAACTACTGCCACTATGTCATAGGAAGAAAAGGAGAAAATATAGAAGCCCTTGGTATAGTCTAAGCCTTCTTGATGGCTTCAAAAGAGTTTCTTTCATGTTCTGTCCATTTGATTTCAGATTCCTTCCTCAACATAGAGGTTATGTGTTTTACTAACTTAGAAAATTTTGGGACAAACCTCCTGACAAAATTTATCTTACCAAGGAATGACCGAATATCCTTTTTTGACCTAGGTATGGACAACTTCTGGATTGCTTCAACCCGAACAGGATCAATCTTCATACCTTCTGCTGAAACTATGTGACCTAGGATTTTTCCTTTTCTAAGAGAAAATTGAGACTTTTTTGGGTTCAGAGACATCCCAAACTATCTACATTTCAGAAAAACCCTCCTTAAGTGCTGCAAATGTTCTTCATGGCTCTTGGAGTAAACAGTCAGGTCATCAAGATATATGAGAACAAACTTGTCCTTCAATCCCATGAAATCTATGTCCATGGCCCTTTGAAAGGTGGCCCCAGCATTCATCAGCCCAAATGGCATCTTGGCACACATGAAGGTACCCCAGGGAGTGGTAAGCACAATTTTTTTCTTGATCATCAGGGTGTACAGAAACTTGATTGTAGCAAGAGAATCCATCTAGGAATGACACGACACTAGCTCCTGAGACTCTTTGCAACAGATGCTCCATCTTGGGTAAGGGATAGTTGTCTTTCTTGGACCATCTATTCAGGTTTCTTAATTAATCAACACATAACCTGATCTCACCATTTTTCTTCCTCACCACCACTAAATTTGCAATCCATTTAGAATACCTGAGTGGGATTATGATTTTTGCATTAAGGAGATTTTTTATTTCTTTCTCAATCACAGGCAGTAAGAGAGGACTAATGGGTATCAGCTTTTGTTTGAAAGGAATGGTGTCCTTTTCTAGGGGAATCCTGTGTTGGATGATATTTGTGTCATAGGTTTTTAGGTTGCCGTATTCCCAAGAAAATATATTAGCGAAATCTTTCATAAGATTGCAAATTTCAGACTTTTGATCAGCAGTCAACTCAGAGGACAAATTTATGACTTTTTGGATGACCTTGGCTACCTATATTGTGTTCATGGACAACGGGGTCCTTCTCCCATTTCATAGGTTTGAAGGGGACATCATTATGGTCAAAGAGCTCTTCAAGAGGTATTGGACCCCGAGGTATATGATTGCTTGGAAATTGGACAACATTATGCTTACCCAATTTCTCTTTTAGTTTACGTCTCTGTAATTCCTCCACATTTAGGTTTTCTTGGTCAATATGCATATCAGAAAATTCATCAATGACCTGGAGAAATTGACTAAGTTCATCATAATTTTCAAATAATTCCCAAAATTTCACATTATCAGGTAGGGATGGCCTGTACTTGACTTGGATTTCATAGTTCAATTTAGGTGGCAAAGGAGGGATGAACATACTAGCAGAGACAACAAGGAATCAACTAGGTGGTTCATAGCTCTAGGTCTATAAGAAATGTCAAAAAACATGAAAGAGTCCCTAAGTTTCCATACCTCATCTATGTATGCCTTTAGCCTGACATTCTTTACTTGAAAAGTTTTGTTCACCTGCTGTATGATGAGATCTGCATCTCCAAATATCTTCAGGCACATGATTCCTATTTCTTTGGCAGCCTTCACTCCCAATAGAAATGCCTCATACTCAGCTATATTGTTAGTTGTCTTGAAATCAAGCTTATAAGACAAATGAATAGCCTCCTTTGAAGGAGAAATCAGAACTACACCTGCACCTGATGAGGCTTGAGTACTGGCCCCATAAAAAAACATGCTCCAAACAGAGGTGGTTACTTCTTCAGGTTGCTGGTAGGTGGAATTTGTAAGCTGTATGGGTATTGGCTAGGAATCATCTATCTATAGAATACATGCCCAAAAGTCTATGTCTACTTCATAAATGGGATGGTTTACAGAGTTATTTTCATTATTGATTATGTAGGCAAGCTGCTTTTCTCTGTAGAGCCTCTTGGTCTCTCCTCCAAACATTGGGATTGTAGCATATGTAAGATCCATCTGTAAGGTACCACCTAGCCTTTTACTCCATGAGTGAGAAAAGAGGAGGCCAAATGTAGGTGGGATGTCAGCAACTACTATGCCCATCACTATTATTTTTGAAGGTAGCTGGGAGAGGTTTATGACAAGGTATTTTATGAGGCCTAGGCATTTGAACTTCCTAGAGTCAAAAGAGAAAAGATCATGGTATGGTTTTGTAATTTTGAGGCCAAGCTCATCCACAACTACTTTTGGCATTAGGTTGTGGGATGCTCCTGAGTCAAGCAAAAGGGAATATATTTCAGTATATATGACTTAAAGGAATCATTCTTCATAAGTTCTATAAAAGGAAAAGGGATTTTCAATTTCTGAATTTCTGACTCAAGATTGAAAGAATAGGACAGGTTGTTAGAAATTCTTACCTCTTGTGATGGATCTTTGAGTTGGATAGGATCATGGGCTGATGGCTGCAATGGATTTTTCTGTTGCTTTGGAGGAGCACCCACCTTCTTTGCTGGAGCAACAATATTTTTAGCAGGAGAAGCAGGCTGCTTTGTAGGGACAAGACTCTTCTTTCCGGGAGCAACAATCCTGGACCTCAAATTATAACCTCCTTGATAATCTTCCTAAGACAAGGATTCTTTAGTGATTTGATCATTGATGAGGGATTCCTCATAATATGATTGTGTCAAGAAAGAGAGATCAACTTCATCTTCCATGCAATTGATGTTTTCTTCTACTTCTCCTTCTCCCTGAGAAAAATCTTCTTCTTCTTCTAACACCACATTTTGGAAAGGAGCTTCGATTCTTTGTTCCTCAGCTGGATTCCTATCCCTTTGAAGGATCTGAGCTTGTGGGTTATTCCTTATATAAGGGAAAATATTAGGGTTTATGGGAGCAAAGTCAGTTGACTCTTTACCCCTTACAGATAGTGGACCTTGATCTTTAAGTTTAGACATCATAGCTGTTAAGTTGTCCAACATCTTGGCCATTTTTTCCATTTTGTTCTCTGATGAAGAATGACCTAAGGGATTTGAAGATTGTTTCCTCTTGTCCACTTTTCCCTTAATTTTGTGAGATGCAACAATATTAGACTCAACTTCAAGAGTAGCATCTTGCATGAGTGATAAAGAAGCAGCTATTCTTTCTCTAAGAAGAAGACATAACTTGGAATCAAAAGCATTTGCATAAGTGATTTTGGCTGAAGTATCTGTAGGTTTGATCTCAGCAGGGATCTTGCTGAACATTTTGTTAAATATTTTTGTGAAATTTGAAATAGACTCACCATTCTCTCTCCTCGAATTGCTAAATTTTGTGATATAGTAAAGGTGGTCTCTTCTTTCTCCCCAATGCTTCAAAAATATGTCATCTAGAGCTTCAATGCCAGCTATTGATCCAGCAGGTAACTCTTTGAACCATTTCCTAGCCTGTCCATCTAAACTTTGCACAAAATCTCTAGTTCACACATCCTCTTGTTCAATGTTTATATTCTCAGCATAATTGTAAAATGCCTCTAAATGTTCCTCAGCTGTAAAATCTCCCTCCCCAGTGAACTTAGGCATATATTTTAGATAATCTCCAGTAGGCATAGTATAAAGGGGGTTAGGAAAATTTAGAGGGCCATATCTGGAAATGAGGATCCTCTCCATCTTGGTTAGAGGGGCAGCCATATTGGATGTGGGTATGGAAAGTGAAAAAGAAGATGTTGCTGGTGTGGGTGGTAGCTGAGGAAGTATAGGTGGTGGATCTACCTCAGTGGATTTTCCAGGGACTGGATCTACACAAGAAAAAGTACTTGAAGATTCCCCAACCTTCAAATTTTTTGATTCACTTATAAATTTATGAGAGCTAGATGCTTCAGTAGAAGAAGATTTAAAGGGAGTTCTATTTGATACAACACGATAAATAACTCTGGAAGAACTTGATGCAGCTCCCCTTGTAGATCTAGAAGTCTGTCTTTGTGAAGCTCTTCCTCTTCTTATAATATTTTCAAGATATGAAACAGGTGTCACTGGTGGCCTTTGAGGATTTTCTCTGGTACTTGGTCTTCTCGAAACCACCTTATTCCAATGGAGTTTCCAGATAGATGATTACAACTCAAACAGTGTCTAGAATTTTTCTATCATCAAAGTAGGATCTATGTTGGCTCCTAGGGAAGCTAAGATTCAATATCATCTCCCCAACAATGGCACTAATTTGTTATCTCTCCAGGAAACTCTTCTAGGTTGCAGCTAGAGGATGCCTGGTAACTTCAATATTTTTGCAATGGTTTACTCAATGGATCAAGTCAGATGACAAATACGAATTCACTCACTCAATACATGCATAAACTCAACCAAATAGACAAGGATTATAACTATCAATGTTCAAAGGGTTTGTAATAAAGGTGAATAGATGGAGAATTCTCACTATGTTGGCAGATTCACACATAAGGGACTTACATATGAATGGATAATCATAACAAGGAAAGATACTTGCAATTCCAATTATCCACACAGAGATAGGATGACATCTATCTTGTATTAGGTAAAGAGAATAAACTTGAACTAAACATCCAAGCATAAGTATAGATCAGAAAGAAGATGAAATATGAACATGTAATGGCAAAAGAGCTTGTATTAATTGATAAGAACATGAGAATATTGAATACAAAAAGTGTATAAGAGTCTCTGAAAGTTGAACCATTTCTTCTACAATACTCACAGGATTTATAGACTTTACAAAATTTATTCCAGATCCTAGATAATTGGATCGAATTTACTAAAAATAGACAGTCATAACTATTTGCTAAAAATAGGTAAAGATCCTATCTTTGATTGCCAATCTACCTAACTCCAAAAATATTCCTACTCCTTGAACTCTTTAATAGTTGTAGTAGACACTGAAGTAGAACTCAAACTTTCCATTTGGTAGACAAGTCACCCTTTGTCAGAGTAGGTAGGATATGTGACCTAATTCACCTCGTTGGCACCTTCAGAACTGAATCAGAGCCAAAAATCGATGCCTTCAATTATTTTCCAAACTTATAAATCATCCATGAAGTGTTTAGATCAACAAAAGTCGTTTCTGTGCAAAAATATGCTTTTCTGCACTGTTCTGCACTCTCGGTGGCTAAGGAAGCAAAACTCTGGGCCTGTAAGCTGCCAAAAGCTTTGTTTTCGGTGGAAAATGAACAGCTGTGGTGTTCTCCTAAGCCACTGAAAATTTTGTTTTAAAACATTAATAAAAATTGTCATCACACTTTATCCTGATGCTTTAAGGCTTCATTGCTGACCCTTTGGTGTCTCTGCAACCTACTTAGGGTTTGGGATGGAAGCAGCATCATAGGCTGCCTCTGGGCCACAAAGGCTCATTGCTACTTCTTGTAGGGTTTCCAGCTTATGGTGAGCTTGAGACTGAGGGCTTGAATTCCTTGTTTGCAACCTGGACAACCTGATTTTCCTGTAGATCCTAGTGTTTTCTTTCCTTAATATGAGATTACTTTCCTTCAGCTTGGTATATTTCCTTTTTATCTCCTGCAGAGAGTCATACAATTCAGCATTCCTCTTAGTTAACCTCCCATTGGTTCTCTTGATTTCCCTCTCCAATACTTCTAGCTCATACACATGCCTTAGCAGCTGATTGATTTTTTGGGATCTAGGTTTGCTGGATGAAGCCTTTGCCACTTGTTCACCTTGATCCTCGTTTGGTGTAGGTGATGGAAACTCCTCCTTCCCTATTGTAACCTGATATGAGAGGTTAGTTCTGTGTTCTTCTTCATCCTCAGATTCAGAGTAAGTTAGGTTAAGGATATTTTTGTTTGGTGCTAAAACCTTCTCTGCCTTTTCACTAAAATCTAGGTTCCTCTTGGCCTTCTTGGTGATAGGAGTTGGAGAGGTTTGATCCACTGCAATTGGAGAGATGTCCCTCCTCTTCCTCTTACCACTTCTGGGAGTGGAGGAATTTTTTGAAGAAGACTTCCTTTTGTCCTCTGGCTGTAATTCTACCTCAAACTCGTTCCAAAATAGGAAGTATGTCCAGGCCACGTTCCTTCTTTGGAGCAGTTCAAGGACAATTAACTTGATCAAGCCATGATGGGATAGCCTGCCTATAATCTTGGTGGGCTTGGCTTTAACTTGGTGGGCCATTTTAGTTAGGATTTTGTATAGTTAAAAAGGAAAGTTCAGGGGACTCCTGCCAGTGAAATGGTTCATTAACTTTAAATGGTATATCATTACCCTATTATAGCCTCACAAGTTATGTAGACTAGAATTTCCTTCAACAAGTGTTGCCATTTTTCCTCAAGCCAAGATGTAGGAATGCTCTTCTTCCATACAATGTTCTTGTGCTTAGGCTTCAGGTAAGACCTGAATTCTACATTCTTTGTGATGGTGGTTTTGAACCAGCTTTCCCCAGTCCTTGGGAGCTCTGTTACTTCAAAAATCAGAGCCTCATCCACTTGGAATTATTCTCTGGTAATCATTGCTTTCGAGCCATCAAAGGAGAGAGAAAAGGATTCTGTCACTTGCTGATAGGATCCCTGAATCATTTAGTAGAACCTATAGCAGCCCGAGTCTTTGAAAAAATGGAATACCCTCTCGGTGTGATTCAAGGTAGCCAATATCACCCAGTTCCTTTCTTAGGGCGGATCCTCCTCCTTTCTTCATTTCCTAGAGTTTTCTTTTGTACCTGCAAAATTGAAAATTCAAACCCTGGAGGAGGCAATTACAACACTGGATTCAGGGGAGCTTGGATCAGTGAGGACGCATGCAAGAAATGTGGAATGAATTATGGAGGGGGTGCTTATTTTGAGGGAGCTAACTGGAAATTGCAATTTGAGTAGGGTGACGGTGTATTCTGATAAGACCTGCAAGCTAGCCAGTGTCGTGATCATTCAAACTAAAACCAATGCTTCGTGGTGGTTCGATCACAGACATGGGACAGGTGGAGGGAAGAGAGGGTTTGGGTTTTGATAGGTCACTTCAGTTTCATAACGACCCCTCTTACCAACTCATGATTTATTGTAGGTCCTGCATTTTCGGTGGTTAATGGCTTGATGGTGGTGCTCTTCATGCTGACGGTTGCTGAGTGTGATGGATGTGCCAATCGTTTTACCTTCAATGTGCTTTTTGTGGCTAAGGTAGCCCCAAATTCTATTTTTAAGCTACCAAAAGCTAGGCTTTTCGGTGGCTAATGAACATTTGAGATGTTTTCCTAAGCCACCGAAATCTAAGATTCGAATATTTTATTAGAAAACAGAGTCAAAAGTGTTCCAAACTTTATTAAACACCTCAATCTTTCACAATGATCCTTGAAAATCTTTAAAAACGTTTTTTGACCTCCTATCACTACATAATATAATTATTCTAAGTCTAATTTATTGAGGATTGATTTATTTAGGAGATATCACAAGGGAGATCATCTTACTCACTAGTTCCCTGCTATTGCAGAGGTGCAAAGAGTGTGGTATGAGACTCAAGAATTTCCTTCTCCTAAACAACCTATAGTTTCTTTCATGAAGCGGTTGAATCGATTCCATTTTCGATCAATCCCACTCTTCCTTTGGAGCAGGGATAATTTTAGGGGCGAAATTATCCCATGGGATATTTTTAGGGGTTTTTCTCCAAAAAAAGATTCGCCATTCTGCATTTTTTGAAGCCCTATTTCGCCCAATTTTGATGGGGTAAACTTTTTTCACCCTAAAAATCACCAAATTATTATATAAATGATATAAAATCCTTGGAAATTAAAATATTTTTTGAAAATATCGCCAAACATTTTATATTTGGTGTTTTGAGAATTGGTAAGATTCTCCAATATTTATACACTTTTAAATAAGTATGGTTCCTTAAAATCATCCTTGCTTTGTAGAGTGAAGTGTTTGCTAGTCACATTTTCTTCACTGCCAGTTTAGAACTTACTGAACAAGGGGGAATTTAACTCACTTCAGATGAACCCCCAGCAAGATCTCGGATTGCTTCCTTTGATTGGGATAGCCTAGTTGAGCCACACCTCCCTAATGATGCACCTTTCTAGATAAAGGTCAAAGTTGGAGAATACATGATAACTCGTTGTATTATTGATGAAGGAGAATAAGTTAGTATATTTTCTTCTCATGATTGGAGAGGCATGGTATCTCCCAGCCTTGTGTCGACAGCCATTCAGTTACTGGAGTTTGATAGAAGAACTAGTACAACCTTGGGAATTCTTGCTCAAACACCTGTTACTTTGGGTGGGAAGATCGTCTTAGTTGACTTCATGGTGATAGAAGACCCCTTGGACTTCAATATGGTCATGAGACATGATTATGTCTATTCCATGCAAGTTGTGGTGTCAACATTCTTTCGTGTGATGTAATTTAATCATTGCGAGTAAATTGTCACTATCGATCAGTTGGATTTTCTTGATCCCTCTCCTAACCCAAATAGAGACCAGGTCTTTCCTTTATTGATTCGCAGTGTTTCTATAGACACTACCCCTCCATGGGTGAGCTATGTGGCATCATGTCATTTGCATTCAATTTCCACTGAGGAGAAGCCTCTATGTTCATGCTTACCTTCTTGGGACTTGGTCCCAGCAGTTGACTAGGTGAGTCATCCTATATAGACTGTGGAGCTTGCTCTGCACTTCGTCGATCCATTTGAAAGTTTAGACATGTGTCCTATCTCGGATTATCTCTTTCCTTTAGATGAAGTCTTCCAAGAGTCCTTGATACAGCCTGACCTTATTTTGGATGTTGGTTTAGTTGTGACTAAGTCTAACCCTGATTTGCATAGTAATCCTCATCTTCTTATCTTGGTCCTTTTGAGTTTTTGGACTCTTTCTTCGAAGAACAAGTCAATGATCCCGATGAGTTTGATTTTTCTTATGAATTTTTCAACTCCTGTGATACTGAGTTTGTTCCTGCAGACTCTATCTCCCTTGTTGATATTTTATTTTCTTTTGAGGTTGATCTTATGGATTATAAATCCTTAGGCATTTTAACTATAGAATCTTCTTCGGTTGATTCTACCTTGACTACCCCTTTTGTAGAAGATGGAAAAGTCGCATGTGTTTCTTCCATAGTGACATGCATCAGATGTTTTCTTTTGAATGTGATTCTAATGTTGTTTTTTCTTGGAGATAGGAGTTTTAGTTGGATTCAAAACTGTTTACTAGCCTTGCCTTGTTGTTCAAGTTGTAACTGTATTTGCATGTTTCCTGCGCATGCATATGAGCTTGATGTCATCTTCCACGCTTTTAGCTCGTTATATAAGCCCTCATATCTTCTCTCATCACTGCTTAGCCTTGTACCATTTTTCCTTTTCAACTTGACACTGTTTAACTTGAGGAGACATTCCCCGGGTGTCTTTATTCTGCTCATGTTCCTTGCATTATTCACAGCTTTGTTCCTCGCGCTTGGAACTAGTTTTTCCTGCCTCTGACACTCATCTCATCGCATCTAGAGTATTCTTTATGTTCTCCTTTGAGCTCGTTAAAACCAGTAAGGAGGTCACGAGTTGAATTTTCCAGATTCATTAAAACTTCATGAGAAAGATATGGAGTTATATTTAAGACCTGGTTTGACTCCTTAAATTTGACTATATTGACGATATAACTTGTTTGTTCATACTTATTAAGGTAAATTGAACAATCATATGCATAGGTATAACTTTACCCCTTTTACCGACCTTGTGGATTAATCAGGAAAAAGGAATATTTTCTTTAGAATCTAGAAGAGTATCTTCAGGCATAGGTTTATCTCTTTTCTGGACCTGAAGGACTAAATTTATGGAAAATGAACCTTTTCGAGCTTATTTTTCTCTTTTTCATGCACTGGACCTAAACATGAAAAAGATTTCAAGCGTACTTTATGTCTTTGTCATGCTCGCTAAAACCTAAACAACAAAGCATTGAGTTTATTGTTGTAAGCCTCATTTATCGTAATCAATAGGATCTTTTCGAGTGATCTTTCCTTCCTTCACACTCATTAAACTCATGCTACATGCTACTTCTAAAGGTGCGTTGTTATGGTGATAGTTTACCCCTTTTTTGGACCTTGCCAACTAACTATGAAAAATGCATACCTTAGTTCACCCGGGCTAAGAGAGTTCTCCTCTATATTTTTTTACACTTTTTTAGACTTAGGAGACTAAATTTATCAAAAAGCACCCCCGTAGAGTCTTCTTTGGAGTTTTAAGACTATCAAAACTATGAAAACACCATCGAGCATTCACTAATTTGGACTTGTAAAATCCATGAATCAATGCTTTATCAAGCATTCTTTTGTCTCTTCTTCGAGCTTGCCAAAAATGAATAAGGTCCTGAGTTTGCTTTCTTGGACTCGTGAAACCTTTAGAAGAAAGAGGGAAGGAAAGTTCATTCACATGTTTTTACATCATGGAAGCAAGTCTTGTCTCCTTAAATAAAGAACCAGTTTTGAGTCTATCAACAGTTGGGTCCTAGTATTTTGACCTTCTCTCGATTTAGAGTTTTTACTCCTCTAGTAGGTCTCTTTTCTAATTATACGGGGAATCTGTCAATGTCTCCTACATTGCATATTTGTATCGATTGGTCCCTTTATGTCAAAAGCTTCCTAAGTCACTTTTGTGTCGCACTCACTATTCAAGTATTAAACCTTTTCTGGTCATTCTGTAGTTTCCTTGAACTTTTTTGCCGATCATTCCCTGGTATCAGTTCATAACTTCATGTCTTCAGTGGTCCTTGTCATGAAATGAAGTACCAACTCCATATCCAATTAGTCTTTGACTTACCTTGTGTTGGATGATGGAGGATGCCTCAATTACTTCCTTCAAACAGATCCCTTCCTATCAACTGCAATAGATATTGCTCTGGGAATGAGATTTAGAGTTTATGATAGTACCTTGGGCATTGAAGTCATCAGCGACAATTTCCCTCGCTATTGGGTAGTGGGAATCCCTTACTGTCTCCTACTCGATGGATTCTTCAAGTGTTCGACTTCATGTACTTGTATTCACACTTATTAGAATGTAGTAGGTACCTTGGGGACCATTTTAATTAATGGTGGTTTCCCTCGTGTTTGTCAACAATCCTCATCAATGGTTGGTAATCAAATAGTTTCCTCCATGTTCGAATTCATCTCCTTTATTTGCATGTTTAGGATTCATACCTTTTGGGCGGTTTGGATTGAAGACCTTGGGACGAATGTAGAATTGTCATATTTTTTTATTGCCTGAGTTGTGCAAGACGTTATCACACTTGGTATTACATTTGATAAGACAAAGATCCATCTTGTATTCTTGTGGCTATGATCAATTGTTGAGCATGGATCCACCTTGTTCACTTGTGGCCATGACTCCTTTAGATTTTATATGGCACCTTTTTGCATATTGTGCGACCATGATAGTTACATCAGCTATGCACATGTTAGATCTGCCTGTATCTTTATGGTGATGATATGTATATGGACCTGTATGTTCCAAAGATCAGTTTTGTCTGACATTTATCTCTCTTTCAGGTACCTCTGTTCGAGCCTTTTGATCTTGGATCTCTACTCTCTCCAAACTCAGTTTTTTCCTTTATAATTTATTTCAGATATCACATTCCCCTATAAACTCATACATTAGGGGGAATTTGTTATAGCCCAAAATGACACATCTCTTCCTGTAACCACTTTCCCATGATTTCGTCGCATGTTGACACTTCCATGATGACACTTCATGAAAGTCATAGAAAAAACACATGTATTGGAGGACCCATATCCAGAGTTATATAACTCTGTTTGACCTCTTCTTTGCACCGTTGGAAAGATATTTGAGTCAGATAAAATTTTGTAGAATACACCAAAGTATAAAAATGCAAATAAGTACCATGAACATGAGATTTGTTGATGTATACGCCAGTTTCCTTAAGGAAACTCGTGTATCCCACTTTTTACATGCGACTTATTCTACATGATACACGTGTATTCCATGAATTTGCAACTATTTCCATTACAAGCCGCATATCATACGCAAGTTTTGTCACTACAACCCATGTATATCACTTGTATATGCAACTGTTGTCTCTGCAGCCCACGGATTTTTCCTGTAGATGTCTAGAATGGATGTTTCTCAAATTTTGGGTAGTTTGGGTGGTTATGCAACTTAATCCTTTGGTTGTAATTACTTTGTATTCAACACTATCTCTTTAGAAACATATAAATAGGGTTAGAGAGGTCCATGAGAGGAAACTTGAACCTTTGCATTGTTATGTCGGAGAAATTGAGACTCTCATTCCCCCCAAATTTTCTATGGAAGCTTTCTCCTTGTGTTGCAAAGCTTGGAGGATGAGTTCCTTGGATAAGAGAAGCAACAGAACTAGATCAAGGTTTTGTGAGGTTCCCAACTTGAAGAGAAGGTATATTTGCAATTATTTTCATGATTAATAAAGATGTGATGTCCTTCTTCTTCCAAAATCATTGTTCAATGTGTGATTGAATCTATATTTATGATCGGATGTTTATGTTAATCATATTATTATTTCATAATACTTTGATTATCATTACTTTATATGTGGTCATATTGGTTTGAGGAAGGTAGGGTTTGTTTTGCAGGTCTCTTGGATCAAGAGGAACATGAGGAAAATTGAAGCGTTGCTTGGATTAACCTTCATTTTCTAAGGTATGAACCATTCCAATATCTAGAATTGTTTACATATACTTGCAGAACCATTTGCATCTCTCTTTCAACCTCTAGTACGTTGATGACCTCTTAAACCCTAGCCATAGGAGCACTTTCCTCTACAACATTAGTGGCTATAACAATCCTACTGGATGTTGATGTTCTGCCTTAACTTGCTAACATTCAAGACAATGAGCTAAGTATTGTTCCACTTCTTTCTTCATGTTTGGCCAGAAGAAATCCTTCCTGATCATACTGTTCATTTTCTGGTATCCTTGATTCCCTGAATATGGTTTTTTATGGAGCTCATTCATAAATGTAAGTTTAATATATGTTATGTTTGGTATGTGAAACCTGTTTTTATGCAACAACAATCCTTGTTTATTTAGGCTGAAATCTATTTTTACTTGGTTTTGTTCATTTTTAGCAGTCTTTTCTTTTAAAATATGATATTTTCTATCAGAAATTTCAACGCTTAGAATCTGATTTTCCATATCAGAATCATAGCTGCTACTTGCAAACAATAAATTTGCATGGTGATTAGAGCGTCCACCAATTTATTTTCTTTTCCTTTTATATGTTTGATTTCAAAATCATATTCGCTTAAAAATGACAGCCATCTTACCTGTCTCGCGTTCAAATTTTGTTGATCAAATAAATATTTAAGGCTTATGTTATCAGACATAAATAGAAATTTTCTCCCGATTAGGTAACGCCACCATATTTTTAAGGCATGAATTATGGCAGCAAGTTCTAAATCGTGTGTCACATAGTTTTTCTTTTGTTCTTTTAATTTCCTGGATTCATATGCCATGACATAGTTTTCTTGTAATAAAACTCTGCCTAGCCCTTCCTTGCAAGCGTCGGTACATATGACAAAATCCTTGAATGGATCAACAATATTTAAGATCAGGGCAGTCGTTGATAGATGTTTTAGTTTATTAAAGATTTACATGCTGTTTTCAATCCATTCAAACTTTTTACCTTTCTTTTGTAATGAAGTTATGGGGTAGGAAATATTAGAGAATCCTTCGATGAACTTTCGTTAGTATCCGATAATCCCCATAAATAATATGATGCTAGTTACGTTCTTAGTAACCGACCATTTAGTGATGGAATTTATTTTGTTTGTATCGATGAATATTCCATCGTTGGAAACTACATGTCTGAGGTATTGAATCTTATCTTTGAAGAAATCACATTTATTGAATTTTGCGTATAGTTGTTGTTCTCTTAGTACTTGTAGAATTATCCTTAAATGTTCCTTATGTTCTTGTTCATTTTTAGAGTATATTAGTATGTTGTCGATGAAGAAAACCAAAAACTTATCTAGGTAGTTACTTAGGATGTTGTTCATTAAACACATGAATGCAGCAGGTGTGTTTTTCAACCCAAAAGGAATTATGACAAACTCGTAGTGACCATAACGGGTCCTGAGTGTCGTTTTAAAAATATCCTCATCCTTTATTCATACTTGATGATACCCATACCTTAATTCTATCTTTGAAAATATAGTTTCTCCATGGAATTGTTCTAATAGATCATCTATGTGGGGTAGTGGTTAAGGGTTCTTAATGGTCATTTTATTTAAATGTCGGTAATCTATACATAATATTAATTTTTTTCCCTTATTTTTCACAAACAATACTGGTGCTCCCCACAGAGAAGAACTAGGTCGAATGTACTTTTTATCAATTAGTTCTTGTAGTTGTGATTTCAGATCTGTAAGTTCTATTATATTCATTCGGTATGGAGCTTTTGATGCTAGTACTACTCCGGGTATCATATCGATCGTGAAGTCGATGTCTCTCTTCAAAGGAATTCCAGGGACTTCTTCCGAAAAGATGTCTTCAAACTCCTTCAAGACTAGCATGTCTTCTAGTTTAAGATTATTGTCATTTTTGTTATCATTCATTATATAGACAACAAAATATTTACATCCTTTTCTTATTGATCTTTTCATTTGTAACACATGTATTTCTCTGATTGTAACCTTCCTAGGGATCCCTTTTACTTTTATATTATTTTCATTATCATCAGTACATATAAAGGTTTTATCAAAACAATTTAACACGACTTTATGTTCTTCTATCCAATCCATTCCTATTCATAAATCATAAGATCCTAAAGGCAGAATATTTACATTAACATGCATAAGGAAATCATTCATCATCAATTTACAATTTCTAATAATACTAGTAACTTTCCATTTTGTAACGGTGGATAACTGTACTAGCCACAACTTATCAAACGTTTTTGGTACTAATTTGCATAATTCAACTATTATATGTGATATATATCTCAGGATTGCATATTTCAACTCTTCTAGGTGATATATAACTCAGGCTTGCACTGTTTATCATACCTTCAATTTCAACCATAAAAGTCTGGTGATCTTCTTGCCGTTTTTCCAATGCAGCGCAAGTTATGGGAATGATCCCTACATAATTCAACTATTCTAGGCGATATATAAATTAGGCTTGCACTATTTATCATACCTTCAATTTCAACCATAGAAGTCTGGTGATCTTCTTGTCGATTTTCCAATGTAATGCAAATTATGGGAATGCTCCTTGCCATGTCCCCAACTGCAACTGCTTCTTGGATAGAATGAACATTAACATTATTTTTTCTTACTGGGTAGTCTTTAAAGTAGTGTGGCCCTCCACACTCCCAACATTTTAAGGGTTTATTTTGTGTTGGGTTCTTGTTAAGAACAATAGAAGGTTCGTTTACTATAGAATTCTGGGGCTTAAAGCATTTGTAGTTGTTGCCCTGATATACCATATAGCTATTTCCTATGTTTTTGTGGAGCTTATTCTGCTTCTTTCTAGGATCAAAATTGTTTGGCCTTTTAGTCTTCCAAGCTGGTACATTTTCTCTTTTATTTTGGTTTTGGTCGTAATAGAAGTTTACCTTTCTCATCGCTCCCTCTAGTGTCTTTGGATTGTCATACTCAATCGGTTCTTTGAACATGATAGGAAAACAACTGAGAAACCTTTGCATTTTAGGTTTCTCATCAATTATCTAAGGAACGTAACAAAGAAGGCTTAGACTCATTATTGTAGAGTATTTCATCGTCATGCCCCCCTAGCCTCAGTTCATAAAATTCTTTGGCCTTTTCTTCATAATCTTGTTCTAATAAGTACTTTCTTTTAAAGATCTTTTTTTTTTTTTCAATTTACATGTCTCTCTTTTATCCCCTTAACCTTCTTTATGTCTTGCAACCATATATCTTCCTTTCCGTTCATATTATAGATGGTCATTTTATCCTTTAATTCATCAGAGTAGTTGTATATCTCGAAATACTTTTTCATTCCAGAAAACCAAGGTTCCGCCTCTTCACCCTTCTCAATTTCCCCATTAAACATTGGTGGTTTAGTTTTCTTAAACAACCTGGATATTTCCTCACAGTGTCTGTATTTATTTTTCTTTTTGTTATTGTCACTGATTTCACTTGAATCTTGTTGTTTTCTGTGATGTTTAACTGACTCTTCACTGGAATTTTTAGGTTTATGGCTGGAGAATTCTAGCTTTCTACCCTTACTTTTGTAACCTGCAGTTTTAGGAATTTTTTGTTCAAATTCTTTATTCTTTTTCTTTTTGATCGTTATGGATCTTAGCTAACAAAATAGCATTTAGTTCTTCCTGAGCTTTTAGAATTCGCTCGTTATATTCTTTAACTTTTCTTCATTCATACCTTAACTCTTTGGGAATTCTTTTTAGTTTATATTTATTATCTTGACTGTCCTTTAAGTCTACCCAAATTTCTCCATCCCTTAAATTACTGTCTTCGTTATATAAATGATTTTCTTGGTGACGTTCCTCTTCTGCAGACATCTCTACATCTGCCATGTTTCCTACAAGATATAGTTATTCTTCTCTTTGTTGTTTGTAAGAGAATTTAACCAAAATAAAGTAGAAGTTAGTTTTCTATTTTCTGTAGTAGTTCTAGTGTTGAAATGATTCAGGTCTAGTGTTGTAACCATGCTGTGATACCATTATGCAACACACCCAAAAATCGTAATTAAAATTTGTTTTTACATGCATTACTTTTCATTTACTTAGCAGATTTCTATGTTTCACTTATGCTATTTTTAAATCTTTTTCCTACTGGCTACGACAGGTTTTGCTAATGATTACGATGGCTAGTTCCTTTCGGAACCTTCAACCATGTCCACACAGGTGATGTACTTGTTTATATCCATTTTTTATTTATTTATCTTTATGATAGGTTGAACTAGTCTAAGGGATGGGATAATGTTAATGGTCTTGACCCCAACCTTCCAATTGCATTATATTTTCAAGGCCTTGGCCTACCACAGTTTATACTATGTGTGTAAATACCTGCCATTAAGCGTGAGAATATTAGGGTTTGTAAGTGTAGGATTCTCCATACGATGACCTCTTGTTATTAATAAAAAGTGAGGTTTTACATACTTATGTTTGGCATGATACTACATGTTTTTGGCCTTAATGCATTTCTTTATGGTCCTTGATGTTCATGGTGTAAATTTTATCTCATATCGTTTTAACAATGATTTATGGATTACAATGCATAAAACCAAACTATGCTTTCAATATAGTTTTAATGTTTTTAACACATAGTTTTATGTTGTGATTATAATTATTTCGTTGACCTTGGCTTAACCTGGCGCTAAGGTGATAGTATGGTTTGGTGATCTTGTTATTATATAAATATATACTATGGTTATTATGGAAGGGGTATGGACCTTGGCATAACCTCGAAGGCATTATATGCCAGTCCTATCACCATGAATGTTTAGTGCATACACTAACCTTTATAATATTTAACCTTGGGGTTTCATTATAGTGATGGTTATAAATATATAATATAGAGTTTCCATGGTGTAATATATGGTTTGGAAATCTTATCCATGTCCCATGGTTTGATGGTATGTAATGATTTGGTTTTAATAATGTTATCACCATGATTTTAATATGGTACTTGGTTTACTTAATGAACTATCTTGGCTGCAAGTTGACAACGCAACTGGGATCTGAGTTGGCATGAGGATTTGATCTCTTCCCTACACCTGGATGGTGAGATCACATGGTATCATAGGGTTTCATAAAATCTCATTTACTATGTATTTAGTCCTCATTTGGTGATGTTGTTTGGTCAGAGGCCAAGCTCTGCTTTGCATGACTATTCCTCTGGTTTACTGTATTAATGGCATTGGCTTGCTCCGTTCTTACTGCATTAATGGAACTATCTGAGGCAACTAATTTTGAATTCTTATTCAACCACATACCTCTCAATGTCAAAGCTTTGATGAGCCTACCAATGTTTATGCCATGCGACCAGTCTGTTTCAACAGGTAAGTAAAGCTTGTCACTTAACCCTGCATTTTACTGGGTTTGTAATGGGTAATTTCAAATTTGTTTGAATGATATGTTTTTCAGTGAATGAAGGTTGTGGAGGTATAATGGTGCTCGTAGGAGCCAACCCCTAGCCCTCATTTCTAAAAACCAAGGTAAGGTTTCAAACCTCTTTAAGTTTATTACTGGGTTTTAAATAAAAATTATAATGTGATGTTAAACTGACTGCAAATTGACAATTTGTAGGTCTCGGTGCTAGAGAGGGAGGAGAAAGGGTCATCTCCTCCCGAGCACATTTCCAAGTGCCCAGGTAATGCACTCTACACTGGTTTAAAATTCTGTGTTGTTTTTAATTTATTTTAAATTTTATGACCCATGCTGACCCAACCAAATCATGGTTGCAGGTCATTCTGGACATAGATCGCGATGCCTCCAAGGGTAGCCGCATTGATTAACAAGATAATTGGATTTTTTGGTTTTTAATTCATAAATGGATTTATGACACCCTTCTTTGGTTTGTGTTGGAGTTGTAGCCATTACCATGGCACTGTAATGTAATGTGATGTTTTAGTTATACCCTGGTAGGGTTTGGGTGCCCTTGACAAGTCTTATTCCCATACTGTTTATAACATTGGTATTTCGATTTTATAGTGGAAGACATCAACAATGGTATGACAACCACTCTTTAATGTGTATATATACTTTCATGTTGGTTAAAATAATGGAACACCGGACTTCGGCTGCATAACATCCCAATATCACTGCGTTAATTTCACTATGTATAATTGTTTATGTGTTGTTTGTGCTAAACCCTTTGGCTGCCATTGTTGATGGTATTATGACGATGGGAAAACATTACCTTTCATTTTGTGGTTGAATATTTAAATAAATAATAGTGTTGGGCTCGTGTGATGAGAACGATGGTTATAACTGTATGTTTTATCGAGGCTCTGCCTCTGTATAAATTAGGGTAGCCACGATGTGGACTTACGAACCTATAATTACGGTGTTGGTTTCTTGTTGACATGACCCATAGGGCCTGTGATATCTTAAACTAAAGTTAAGGTTTGTTATTTTTATTACTTGGCCATTGATGATAGCGATACCGGTCTTGGTGAGTGGTTTTCGATGTCGTGATAGTAGCAATTCTAGATAGCATATCAGTCAGTCCTAGATTTAGTTTTATTCAAACCTTTACTATCTGTTCATACTTGGAGGATGTCAAAACAATAGGATCTATGATCCGTATGTTTGATTTCTTAACACTGTAATTTCATTAATCAAGGATATTTGATCCCTCGATCTATGTAGTGTAGTTTAGCAAGTGAAAGTATCTTTATTGGTTAAACCTACGATTTGATTAGATTAGATTGTAATCATGCATCCATAATTTTTCTATATGGATTGTGAGGTCTATTCAAGCATTAATTTGTTTACTTCTGTGAATGAGAACAATACTGTAATCTTTGCATAATTGTTGAGATATAAAATGTGGATCTTCGATCTGTATATTTGGTTTCTCCAATATTAGAACGAGCAACAAATTCCTAGTTGTATTATTATACTTCTTATGATTTATTTATCATAGGACTGTTAAGTAAATACCTTAAGATATTTGATTCCAGGATCTCTGTACATGATTGAATCGTGTTTCTAACTTCTTGTTAAGTTAATTAATGGTTTTGTTTAGGAGTTAAATTTATTATTTCTATGTATGTATACTTAAGATAATGGCATCACACTTTCATGATTAGAGTTGTAGACTTTATTCAATTTGAGTACTTTAATTGGAATCTTATACGTAGTAATAATGTTATCATAATTCAAGTGGAATCCATTCATATATATTAAATAATGAAGATCTATAGTATAAACGAAAATTATATCCCAATACTTATATTTGTGTAGAATTGGAATGGTACTCTATTCGTGTATACTTATAAGTTTTGATAGAATCATACTATGGTTAAAATCAGATAAAAGTAGATGATTCCTAGCAAAGTTAGAGATCCATACTTCATTCAGATTCGTAGATTCCGAATACGAGAGAATTTTGGAAAATAAATAATCCAACAGGTAATAAACCGTTTAAATGTAGGACTACATGATACAATTTAGAAATAGATGATTTCAATCCATTAGGTGCAACATTCAAATTTCGACAGAAATCAACATTCTAAACTTTCAAACATAACAACATTAAGTTAAATGATACAGACTAAGTTATACATTAAAATTCTTCAGATATAGAATTTAAAACACATTATGCAAGGATTTAAACATAAATTATGAACCTGGCACCAACGTTGGGAAAACAAAAGTGGAGAAGTTGTTCCTCCCAACCAACTCCTAGAGCGGCCAAGTTACTTGCTCTAGAACCCTCGAGCCTGTTCGTTGAACCACAAGAGAAAAATCCTTCAATGCGCCATCTCTTGCATTCACAAATTTTAATCCCTGTTCAATGCTAGACTCCTGCTGCTCATGGACATACTAATATATAATATTTTGCATCGGACTTGGTCATTTATGAGCCTATTTCTCTTTAGTACTCAACTAGGAGTTGTGACCTGATTTTTGGGGATGATGCCTCCTGCATCTTGAGTTATCACTCAGTGGATTCTTCCACTCTTCTTTTCCTCTTCTGGGTTAGTAAACACTCTTTAACAACTATATCCACTTTTGTCCCCCTTCAACATATTTTATTAAATAAAACATGTTTTTATTACAAAATGTTATATTCTTGACTTTTCTGTCAAAAATAATAAAATAATAAATAAAGTATTTTTCCAGTAGAATTAATAATAATTATTAACCAGGGGGTATTACAGCTAGAACATCATAGAAAGGAGAGAAGGAAGGAATACGAGTGAATTCCACTAATACGAGGCCTCCAAAATATTCTGAATGATCTGAAATTTGGCTTAAGGAGACATTAGGACATGCAAAAAAACTCCATTAATTCCTACACCAACTTCATGAACAAGAAATTGCAAGAGTGCTAAGGGGCACATCTCCCAAATCTAGTTGAGGCACATCACTTAACCATTGAGTAAAAAATCTCTCAAGACAAACTGAAAATGACCAAAATTTGTGATAGTGATGTGATATCATTGTTTAATAGCATAATTAGGGTTCAAGGCTGAATTTTGGTTCAATAGGTGGCCAACTTCACTTTCCTAATGTGCCCTCATGAATGAATGGGGAAACTTTCTTGCTTTCTTGCTTTTCTTATGACATTCCCTTTTCTCCCTTTGGAAACTGCACCCTCCAAGAGTTGCTTTCTTTTATACTGACTTGCTTTTATCCTCTTTAGAATCTGTGCCCTTCCTACTTTTAGGACGACTTACCTTATTTCCTTTTTAGAAACTTCGCCCTCCAAAAGTTGTCTGTTTTTCATCCTGATAGATTTTCTGCACTTTCCTTCTTTTTGCCCTGCTTTTCTGGTTGACTTATTTTTCTTCCACTTTCTATATTTTTCTCGGCTTTACATATATTTATTTATTTTAACCTACTTTCCATGTATAATGCCAACAACTCATTGGGTCCACAAGGTCCCATGAGACACCTTAGCCACCAAGCACATGTATGATCCGGATTTATGCGTGAACGAATTGAAAGAACATATACAGAATAATAATCACAGACATTTTGCAAAGATAACAGAGATACAGTAAACACATATTCTATTAAATGGCGGAAATAGAACAAACTATAATACAATTGCTAGAATGGTGGTAGCTATCTCTAAGAAGAGATGTGGCTGCTACGCTCATCCGTGCCAATATGAATACAAAATGAGGCCTAAGGGGCCTATCTATAATAATAATGAGGGTGATAACCCCAAAAGTAAAAAACGTAACCCTATAAGATGAACCGTCATAAAGTTTGCGGCCAAAAGGTGGTAAGTTGAACAGTCAACTTCCTGGGGTCATAACTTTTGCATACGATCTCCGATTTGGGCGTTCGATAGCTCGTTGGAAGGGTCTATCTAAGCTTTAAAACTTTTGGTTGGACAAATTCATGTCGATGGAAACTATTTGGCCCCAAATCACCAAAAAACATCATTTAGGGCCTTAAAACGGCCCCAGAAGTTTGGGACCCAAAAAAATGTAGAAAAATAACTAGGGAACTGCCACAATGGACAATTGTTTTGAGCCAGTGGAATAGGTGGGTGGCCACCGATATCCATCTAGATAAATCCTCCCTCCTTAGGAAGCAATGGTCTCCATTGCATCGAATCCCATATCATCTCTTGAACTGTGTGTTGAGTTGATCTCCTAGTGTGACATTTGCTGAAGTGAGGAGGCTTCCTTTCTTTGACATCCCGAGAGGGCTGTAATTATTGTATGGATGATTTGTTTCTGGATGAGCACATTGAATGCATGGCCTTGCATCATAGAGGTACTCAGATAGATGAGGAAACAATGGCTCTATCTTCTTCTTGTGTTTGATGAGCAGAGACACCCTGTGCAGAGGGTGTGGAGGTCTCTGTGATCTTATGTTCTCCTTCAGACGCAATTGTGAAGAGAAATAATTTTTTGATGTGGGATCTGATCTTCCTACATTGTGACACTTTTTTAGGTGCAACGGTCTCTGGTATTCTATAGAGTTTTCCTCCCAAAGTAACAATGACACTGCGAGGCCGTGACTCATATACAGCATGACGCTTCCAAATATATGGTTGTCCTAAAAGAACATCATAGACTTCAAGTGGGGCCACATCACATAGTACCTCATCTTTGAAAGGATTGATGCCATATGGTAGGAGGCATTGTTGAGTAATGTGGATACCCCGTCCTTGGCTTAGCCAACTGATGCTGCAGGGTTGCGGGTGTGGTGTTGTCGGAAGCTCCAATCTCTTGACGACTTCTGCTGAGATCAGGTTCTTTTGGCTGTCATTGTCAACAAAAAAATGTAGAGGCATTCCCTTCACCCACATTTGCGAGTGGAAGAGGTGCTCCTCTGCCTCTGACTCTTCAGTATCCTCTAGTTGAATCTGTGCAGTAGCAATAGTGGCAGTGGGGTCTGCATCAATGATCTGCCTCCCATTATATGCGGTTGTAGAATTGGGCTCAGAATCAGAATATGGATCTGATTCTGAGGATTTGATCTCGACCACTAATGACTTCTTTGAGAGACATTAATCAGTGTTGTGCCAAGGGATTTTATGAAATTTGCACCACTTATCGGTGTCCTTATTTTTCTTTCCATCCCCCTTATTTTCTTGTGGCGGGGACTGGTTGTCGTTTTCTTTTGCTGTGTTCTGCAGGCCAGGGTTTCCCTTGCCTTGCTTCTGTGGTGGATTCGCAGGTCCAGAGTCTCGCTTGTTCTTCTATCGAAATTTATCCTTGATTTTAACAGCATACCGTTAGGCAGATCCAAGTGAAGAGATGTCAAGGAAGTCCATCTTAGTTCAGATGTACCGATGTAGACCACTGCGATATTTCAGGATCAGGTGCCGCTCGGAGTCCTTGATACTCAACTTTGTCTGTAGGGTATGAAATTTGTTGGTGTACTCCGACACCGTTTGGTCCCTTTCTTGATACAGAATGGTCCATTTTGTGTACTGGTCATCATAGTTTCCCACAGGGTAATACTGTTCCCTGACGGAATCTATGAAAGAGGCCCAACTGGGATTTGTTTCAAACATTCTAGACTCGTCTGATGAGTTTTTCTCATAATAAGTACCCCACCAATTTTGGACATGGGGGACTACCTTAAGGAGCGCAAAGGTGATCTTTTCTCTGTCAAAAAAATTGTGGATAGAGAAATACCCTTCTAGAAAATTCAACCAAATATCTAGGGCATATGCATCAATTTTTCCTTCAAATAAAGGAATATCAAAGTTAAGTTGTACCTTGAAGGGATTTGCATCCCCGAACTGGCTGCTCGTTGAAGATGCACTTGCCACTGCCGGCCTTCGTAGAAGGATTTGGGCGAAACTATCTAGCATCTCGTTCCTCTGTTGTTCGAGGGCTTCCTTGAGAAAAAACTTGATAGGATCTATTGCTCCATCATCCCTCTTTTCTTTTGCCATGGGAGGTCATTTGGGATGGTGAGAATGATCAAGTGAAACTAGTTCGAGACCAAACTCTCTATACTCAGACCTCGTCGGGGACATGCGCCGAGAAACAATAAAAGAGCAAATTGCTCTGATACCACTGATCCAGATTTATGCATGAACAAAATGAAAGAACATATACAGAATCATAATCTCAAACATTTTTCAAAGATAATAGAGATACAGTAAACACATATTCTATTAAATGGCAGAAATACAAAAAATTGTAATACAATTGCTAGAATGGTGGTAGCTATCTCTGAGAAAAGATGTGGCTGCTACGCTCATCCGTGCCAAGCTGAATACAAAATGAGGCAAAAGGGTTCTATTTATAATAATAATGAGGGTGAGAACCCCAAAAGTCCAAAACATAACCCTAGAAGATGAACCGTCATAAATTTTGCGGCCCCAAGGTGGTAAGTTGAACAGTCAACTTCCCGGGGTCATAACTTTTGCATACGATCTCCAATTTGGGTGTTCGATAGCTCTTTGGAAGGGTCTATCTAAGATTTACAACTTTTGGCCAAGAAAATGCATGCTAATGGCAACCATTTGGCCCTGAATCACCAAAAAATTTCATTTAGGGCCTCAAAACGGCCCCAAAAGTTTGGGATTCGAAAAACAGTAGAAAAATAACTAGGGAACTGCCACAATGGACAACTGTTTTGAGCCAGTGGAATAGGTGGGTGGACACCGATCTCCATATAAATCAATGTATTAGGTCTAAACATTAAATAAATTCATAAGATTTAATAATGAAATATTTATAATCCTACTATGGGTAATTATTTTATCAAAATGACCCCATCATTAATTAGTTTATTATTCCACTAGAAATCATGGTGTTCTTAAGGTATAGGGGTTTAACATGGTGTTATTAAGAAAAATTTGGGGGAATTAAAGTCATGTCCTTTACTACACTTGGGTATATGCATTATGTGTGTAGGAAAATGCTTAGAACCCCCCATACTATCAACCATCGGTAAAGATGAAAATGTTACTCTCGAGTGTGATCACAGAACTTACCTTTAGGTGACAATATTTCCCCTTGATACCCATAGTTGATATATCGGTTTCTATCCACCAATATCCTCGTTTTTATTTGCCATCAACATCCCAAACTAAGGGCCACTCTATTACCTGCATGTGTGTTCTCCCTCAGCAAACCTTCATCATAATTGACACTCATGATGTCAGTCCACCCTATAGAAATAAAATATCTAATACCATAAATAAATTGAGGATTAAGACAATGTGTAAGCACATGACATGATATAGTTACAAGATAAATCTCATAAGCATGCACAAGGAAAATAGACTGAAGAATAATGAGACTAAATCACATGAAGAATGAATAATTAATTATTGAATCAATGATTATTACATTAGTAATACATCCTTATAAAGGAAAATTGAGTTTCTAGAAGACAACTCATGCTAGCTCATAAATTCGGCTTACTAAATATGATAAAACCCCATAGGTGGATAAATCAATTTCCAACTTTGTTAAGGACCTCACGAATTAGATAAATCATGAGTGAATTTTCACGAGTGATTGAAAAACCTGCTAATCCTAGAATCTGGAGAGAAAATCATGGAGGATGGGTTGGAAACAAAAGATAACAGTTTCCTAGTTGACTAGCTTTACCTTATACATTTAAATGAAGGAATAAAGAAGGATATATACATAATTCATAGGAAGTCACAATTACTAATTATGGTAGTCAATAAAGTGGGAAGGTCTAACTAGAATCAGAAAAAGGAGCTCTTGGGGTATATATGGCAAGTGTTGACCAAGTGGTGCAAGTGGATGCCAACTATATATGCTAGTAGGCAGGAAATTAATAAAAAATGAATAAATATTTTTATCCTAAGTATGGATTGGGTTTATAATATTCCAACACCCCCAAAAGTACAAGGAATTTTTTCCCACAAAAGTAATCTTCCTAAATATAACCATTCTATAGATGCACATTTACCCCCTACATCAAGTAGTGCCACAAAACACAAATTCCTTGGCACCACTTACGGAGAATATTTCATCAGAGCCTACTCATAACTCCATGATAGTTTAACCATATGAAAATTTCCTTCAAATCATTCCTCCACCAAGACACCAATGGGCCCCCGTCCCCTCTAAGATCACCAACTTTCTTCAATTATTCCCACAAGAACAATCTGCATGGCATTGATCCATGGGGAACCTGTCTTCACATGTGAAAAATCACCCCTCATTTCATCTTGGAAAAGGTTCCCTGGTTCACCCAAATCTATGGGAAACTCTCCCATCATCAATTTGATTCCCCAATCCACTAAAAACTGTGGGAGTCCCACCCATCACCAATTTGGTTCCCCAACATGCCCAAAATCGTGGAGACACCACCAATTATTCTTTATGTATGAATAGTTCCAATTTCCATTCACACATGGGAACCAACCATTCCTTCAAAAAAATAACCCTGGTCTCCTTTGATTGATGAAGTACAAAGTTTCCCATTACCTTATAATTATGTTTTTTCCAATCCTCAGTCTCCCAGAATTGTGTCACTCAAAATGCCTTTATCTGTAGTTTGTCTCACTCCGTCACATCCTCTCTTGAAGTATGATACCATTATCCCTTCTCCCAGTCTATCATCGATCAAAGAAAGTATGACCCCCAAACTTATCATCTAGTCTTATGTCAAGTTAGTTAGTTACTCTTGGTTACAACACGATCCTAGTTATTTTGAAAATACGCTTGTCTTAAAAAAGTCATTTAGCTCTAAGCGAAGCCAAAAATTATACTCTGAGAGTTGAAGAGGTAGCACTGGTACCTTGGGATTCCTTTCAATCACTATAATGGATTACCTCAAAATAATTAACAAGAGTCATTAGCGCTCCTTAACTTGGTAGTTTCCCTCTATGCTCGATAGAAAATCATTTATCTGCATTAGGGGGGAGTCGTACTTTTGAAAGTAGCAATGTTCACATTTAAAAATGATATGTTGCAAAAACTCTGGTACCAAACATCCCTCTTGGATCCAAACTCAATCTAGGCCCCCATCCTAGTGGGATACTTCATATTCTCAATAGTTCTAATTCCTCAGCACCAACTACACCAGTCCTAGGTTCATGTACTCTTGCATGGTTTGAGGCCATCCTCATCCATGCCTTCAGTAGTTTATGAGAGATCCATCCGCCTCTTCATTTTATATCCATTATGGCACCTTTTTCATGAGTATCGGGATACCCACCTCATTTGAAAAAAACACAACATATTAGAAAAAATCCCCCTCTAGAAGGTCCCTCTTGTCCCCACATCTTGAAGAACACCCAGAGAAGAACACAAGAAACAATGATTCATTATCAGCTATATAGTACCCTTCGAACCTCATACATAAGGGGGAATTTGTTATCATGAAAAACTCACACACCTACGATAATTTCATGATTTAAATTGTAAAGTATCGTCAACATACTACATGCACTCAACAGAAGACATCTTCACAAGATCCAAAGAGAAAATTTATCCCCAAAACAATCGAATACCAAAACAACATTGGTTAAACTCTGGTTAGTAGTACTACATCACTAGCCTCTAGAAGAACACTCACACCGTAATGTTTAATTTCCTTTGATACCCACACTATTGACACAAATAGAGAGATCTCACCCATGAACAATGCATTGATAGCTCATGAAAGATCCACTTACCCATTTGAATTCGAAATTGGCCTCTCACACACTTGGTTTCCTTAAGTGGTCTATTGGTGTACTTTGCAGCTCAAACCATGAATCAATGGGTTCACATTGTGATCTTGTCATTTCTTGACCACTTCTTGGCCTATAAATAAATCCATTGGCATGTTATTTGTAAGAATATTTGAAAGAAAATTTATGCTACAGGAATTGTTATTGAGCTCTCATTTTCTCACCCTTTCCCATTTTCCAAGCATCTCTAGAGCTTCCTTTCCTCCTTCTCTCAAGGAACAATTGTTCTTCCCATTTTACATTTGTTAATTACCCACACTTCAAGTATTTGTTGGATAAGGAGGACCTCCCTTAGGATGCTTGTTTTCCTACATTTGGAGCTCACCTCTCCAAGGCGTTGTATTAGATTGACCATTGGGCAATATACAAGTGGTTTGGTTCATAGTGATTGTTGAAGTTTTCATACTCTCCCCTTCTTAGTTATTTCATTCAAGTTTTATTATTTATATATTTTTTTCTTTGATTTCTCCTAACTACCTCTTGTAGAATCACTTAGGGTCATCCAACCTCATCACACCCCCAACAAGGGGCTTTATAATGAGGCCTTGTTGCATCCTACAAGGCCTAGTCCCATCCCAAAGTGGGAAGCACTTTTGTGCATTATTTTCCACAACACATACCTTTAGGCCCCATGAAGTAAGACCCAGTTTGAAAGATCAGATCTCTATCCTCTTTGTTTTTAAATTTTTTTTAATAACCTCTTCCACATAAATGACGTTGTATTCGTGTTATCAACATAAGTCTCCATTTTTTAAAGTATAATAACGATATTTTACAACAAGATATGGATGGATTCTCTCATTGAGATTGATGTCTTTCTAATTTTTTTATTCAAATATCAGTTATTTACAATAAAAAATAGAATGAAAAACCTTTTTAATGTTTACTAATTTGTTTTAGTACTACAAAAGTCCTTGCCACATAGGGAATTTAACAATTGCAATAAGTTGTATTGATTTTTATTTTGTTATGATTTGATTTTGCAATGGAGTTTCTTGATTTTATAAAATTCTAATTTCTTAGGATTATAGGATGGTTGAATTTCCATTACTACTCTTCCGTTGATAATAGCATCCTTTTCTTTGTCACCATAGGTTGGATGCCATAAGGATATTGTGCAAGCCTTTAAAATTCTACTTCACAACCTTGTCTTTATTCAAGGTTTGAATCCTCCAAAACCATGTTTTGGTATAGATCTATGTTGTGTTTTTTGGTTTGGAAATTTTTCCAAAATGAAGGGATGTGAATGAGAAAACTTCTCAAAATAAGGTGATTTGATAGCTCTTTATCCTAGGTTAAATTTTATGGAGAATCTACATTATACTGACAAATGTGATCCATAAATGCCAAGATTCTATAACTTTCAACTCATTGCCACAAGGTTATAACTAATAATCACGTGTGACACACATTGCAACCCTAAGTGCCAAGAATTAATTAATAATCACCTATGTTAAGTTGGTAGATCAGTAGAAAATAAAGGGTGTGTGCAAGATGATGATGGTCTCTTTTGACGCGTTAGATGCAATAGAAAACTAAAAAAATAGGCATCCATCAAATTACATGGATATTTTGAGACACTTACACAATGAATCTTGTGATGAGTAAAAAACAAGAAATGTAGGAAATTGAATGACGTTTCCAAATATATAAATTTTTTCTATTGAAAATTTTGTTAACTATCTAAAGTTAGATATTTTTTAATGGGAACTTTTTATTTTTGGGACAAATTATAAGGTATATTTTTTTGTTGGTGCAATCTTTGAGTGACTAAATGATGGAATAAACTTATGAAAACTGGTAGACATATAGAGAACATATAGTAATAGTGCACTACTATTTTTCCAATAATAAAAATAATTTTTTTAATTTTTTTTTTAATTATCTAAGGGATCAAACCTCGAAAATGGTATGCCAATTGTGGGTGCAGCATTTGAATGTCTTAATGCAATTAATTGGAAATGGTTTTTTATAGAATGTAGAGGTCGGTGTTCTTTAGTGCACCATACAATTTGTTTTTAAAATGGTTGAGAAATGAAAGAGATATGGACGAAACACTAACAGTGTGTTTTTTGAGTTGAGGAGTGATGACAGAAGATAAATAAGAAAAAAATAGAAAAATAATGTATTCTTGTTAAAATTTACTTATTTGGAATCTGCAAAAAACCATATCTGTTTCTAAAATTTCATAAAAAATGCAGGTGTGCAGCATACTGTAACCAATGGCTAAACATGAGCATATTGAAAATTTGGACATAATGCTAAATTAGCCATGTTTTATCATACTCCAACCCATAGCCATGTTGAATCTGAAGCGAAGTCCAAAGCAGACACATATGCATAAGAATGCCATGCAATCATGGGTGGAGGTTCGACCTTATCATTTGGAGGGAAAACATTTTTGAATTTAAACAAAATGTTTGCTTGTTATATTGAACAATAACACATGCATGTTTTATTTATTAAAAATGGGAGCGTGTTTTAGTGAATAACAACACGTGTGCATTTTCAAATACTAAAATGATTTTTTTTTTTGAGTTATACCAATAATTTTATTATTTTATGTCTCCCCCCCACTCCCCTCTTCCCCCTAACTCTTACTAGCCCCCCTCTTCCTCTCCCTACCTCTAAGCCCCCCTCCTCCTGTACCTACTTTAACCCCCCCTCTCTCTCCCTAACACCACACTGCCCCATTCATTCTCACTCCCTCTCACATGCTTATGCCCCCCCTTACCACTAACACCTGTATGTCCCCTTCGCCCCACCCCTAAACCCATAACCCTTTCTCTCTGCGTCTAACTCTTAAACTTCCCCTATTGTTCTATCTCTAATCACTTAGCGCCCCCCCCACCAAAATCCCTAAAAATACCTTCCTCTCTCTCTCTCTCTCACACACACACACACACACACACATCCCTCTAGAACCTCTCTGTTACTCCTAACACCTAAAACCTCTCTTTCCACTCTTTCTTGTTCCCCAACTCATCCAAATACACTTAGCCCCC
>LPNX010152572.1:588791-612195 GCA_001517045.1 Pseudotsuga menziesii | reverse complement strand
CCCCCCCCCCCCTCCTCCTCCTCTCTATCTCCCCACCTACTAACACATTGTCTCCCTCTCTTTCCCCCTTTCTCCACTTACCCACAATCTCTTAAGACCCCCATTGGTCTCTACCTCTAAGTCCTTAACAATCCCTTTTCATGTCTACCTTTAACCCCTTACCACCCCCCTCCCCTAAACCTTTAAATGGTATAATCACAAACTAAACAATACAGTTGCAAATTGCGTGCTCATTTATGTTAATCAAATCGCGTGCCCATTTTTGTTAATCAAATTGTGCATGCATTTTATTCAATAAAAATGAGTGCATGTTTTTGTTAACAAAAACCATACTCGTTATTGTCACATATGCTCCTAACCCCCCACCCCCCACTCCTAAAATCCTATCACACCCCTTCCTCTCTCTCTCTCTCTCTCTCTCTCTCACACACACACACACACACACACACACCCCTCCCCTCCCTTATATCACTCACCAACCAATCCAACTACCTCTAACCCCAACTCCCCTATTACATCCCCTCTACAACACCTAGACCCCCCCACATTAATCTACCCCTCCACTTCTAAACTCCTAACACACCCCTTACTCTCTCTCTCTATCTCACACACACACACATCCACAGGTCACCCCATCCCACTAAGGACCCCCCCTCCACTCTATCTTTGTCTCTCTCACACACACACACATCCCTATGTTTCCCCTTACCATTGACACCCCCTAACCTATAACCTACAACACCTAGACACCCCCACACACATCCACAGGTCACATCCACAAGTCTCCCCTTTGCACTAACACCACCCTCCCCAACTAATTCCACTACCTCTAACCCCTTTATTACATCCCCTTGTTGGGCCTCAGGAAAGCGCGCAGGAAATAAGCGCAAGTGAAAGAATGCACAAGAATCAGTCTGTGGCGCAAGCACAAGAAAGAAAATATGCGCGGACAAAGCAAACGACGGACAAGGAAAGATGCATAAAAGAAGGAATAGGCACAAAAGAGGCCACCTGCATGGAAAAGGGAACTGCGTGGAAGGAAAATGCCAGCAGGGTAAAGAAGCAGCACCAGTGCAGAATAACGACCGAAAGCGAAAGGATGATCATGGGTGGAGAAGTGGCTTAAGTCAGTGAATGACACACAAGTGAATGCATGATCTAAGTAAGGATGTTAGTGCCCCGTGTCAAGTCATGATCGCCACAACTAGAGCCTGAGAGGCAGCTAATGGTGAAAGTTAACAGACTGCCTGTATGCAGTCGACCCTGTGTGGTCATGTAAAATAGTATAAATAGGAGGGATTAAATAGCTTGAAGGTTTCTTTTTAGTTGGGTAATGTTGGCTTTAGTTGATGTGGGTCATTGGTTGTTGTTGTTTTTACTCTTTGGTAGCTTAGGAGAGGGAAGAAATTTGAGAGAGCAGAGGAAAGTTGGGAGATCTGAGTGGTAGAGTAGTCAGAAGTTTGCAGGAGGTAGTCAGAGGTAGTGCAGTAGAAGAGAAGCTCTGCTAGAGAGGTTGATCCAAGTTGTGTGTGGATCAATATATGGTAGCATTAGATTAGGAGAAATAAAATAGAGAGCATGAGAGAAAAAGATAGTCTGGGAATAAATCTAGATTTAAGACAACCTGCAGTTGAATGCAGGCTGAAGGCGCCATATATTTCTCATGTCAGATGAAGAGGGCCTTGTGGTTTTTTCCGAATGGGTTTCCACGTGAAGTCTCCTGTGTGTTTATGAATTCCCATGTATGTTGTTTATGACCATGTTTATTCTTATGTTTATGTCGCAAGTCCTATCATGAATGAATGAATATTGCACTGTCAATAGAAGTCTGGTCGCATGAATAGGTTATTATGCACAGCATTTGAATATTATCTTATGTTTATGGAGCAATCGTTGTTGCATGTATGTTATACTACACCTGTCTATTAGCTTGTCTTTATATTCAGTTATGTCTCAAGTACTAAGGCCGAATCTGTGTCACACCATTAGTAGTTAATGAAAGATATGCATGGTGTGCGCTACAGTTCGGCGGAAATGACTCCATCCTCGCAACTTGGTTGAGCTCCTTGGCTGTGTGCCGAGGGACTATAATCCCTCTCCAATCGTGGAAACATGGTTTCGGTGGTTACCCATCGAAGAGATATGTGGGGTGAGATTGTGCCTGCTCTATGGGCATTGTCGACGGGGCTTGCTCTGTCAGGTCAATATATCGGGGGTTTGTTGGGTTGACGGGATGCACAGAACCTGGGTCGTGTGAGCTGGGAAAAGTGGCCAACAAATGGCTCCATTGTCGGGACCCTATTGATCAAAATTGGGGAAATTTTGTGGCACCTGACTAAGAGTGAAGTCGAGGAGTGGCTGGAGTCAAAGACATTGATATTTGTGCAGAAGGAAAGTGAGGGTTCATTGCTTAGCCCTGAAAACTGGTTATAGCGATAGCTATATTTGGATATTCATGAAGTTTTTTTTGCATAATTCCCCATTGTATTGCAAGAGTGCTTTTCGGAGTTAGCAACCTGACAGACTAACTTTTAGCGAACAAGAGTAGTTGAATGGACCGACCTGTTGACACAAAAAGTAGTGCAAGTAAGTAACCCTATTTCCAGAGCTGTTGATTTTTGGATTGATAGCATATTAGAAGGATATGTTATTGAGTTCGTACTTGAAGCAATAACCTCGTATAGCGATGTAGAGAGACATTTTTTCCAAGGACCTCAGGGAAGGTACCTTATGTCTATAAACCTATGGATTAAAATGCTCCTTTATGAAAAGGGTATTTTATAACTCAATGATTGAGTCACGCAGTCCGTGAAGGGGATATTCCGTGTAAATATTAGGAGTAATATGGAAGGTAGTAAGAAGAAATGTTCCTAGAGAGCTCAAACAATGAGTTGGACACTAGATTCTTAAGAAGCGGAAGGAGGTTCCAGTCAGGAAAGAGGAGGAAGGTAACCAAAGGCAAGAGAGCTTATAGCCTACCCAAGGAAGGTGGATATGGATGTGAGTCACACCTAGATGAAGGGTCCTGCGACGAAGAGGAGGAGTATAGTCTGATTTTTGAGAGAGCATAATCAGAAGAGTCTGCAGAGACGCCAAGGAAGGGACGTGACTATGACATTCCAAGGAGATCCCCCGAAGTGAGAGCTAGAAGTTCCTCACCTGAAACGCGTGCCAACACTAGTAGCCCTAGTGTCAATACTGGTGCACAAGGAAGCCAATCAGAAATCCCAGTAAATCCATCAAATCCCAGGAGCCTAGTGAACAACCCCAACACCACCCTAATGGTGGGGATAGATGTTAGACTACCCACATTCAATGTGAATGGAACAGAGGATCTAGAGTAGCATTGGTTCCTCTACAAGGCGGTATGGATGGTCCGCTTTGTTAACAATGATGACATCCAGAAAGTGCAAATGATTATGACTCTGCGAGGCCGCGCACTGGATTGGTACATGAAGTACGATGTAGTACCACTCGGGAATCCACAAAGGACTCTCAAGGAGATTCAACATGTAATGATATCGGAATTCAAAAATCCATAATTTGAGTCCCAATGTATAATCGAGATCAAGGAGATTAAACAAGCTCCAGGAGAGACAGCATGGGACTTTGATCAGCGGTTCAAGACGCTGATGGCCAAAGTAAGATTCCAGATGTCGGACGTGCAGCATAAAGAGTGGTTTATTGTTGCGCTACTACCACACATTAGAGGACCGCTCATGTAATAAAATATTGCGACATAGACGGGGCCATTGGAGTTGGCAATGAAGCTAGAGGCTTCACCTATTGGATATGGCGCTGTAGGAATGATAGAGATTCAGTTGTAATTGGCTAATTTGAATATTCAAATCCAAGACATAAAAAGGGGAAAAGAGGTGCAGGAAGACTTCTGGTGTATGTGATTTTGGACCAATGGACATACCAAAGATGATTGTCCGGCTTACATGAACTGCATCTCATCCGGTGCACCAAAACCATTAATTACCTAGGGGCTACCCTAGTGCAACATATTCCATACTAAAGGACACCGCGATGTAGATTGCATGTTCCTGTAGAAGACGATATGTACCCCAGCTAATCTTTATTATGAATTTTGTAGATTTGTAGGCCATGATGAAAAATATTGTAGGGCCTACCAAATTATGAGAGAGAAAAAAGTAGATGAATATCTAATGAATACTGAGGAGAAAATAAAGATTAACTAGGCTCAAGTTCAGTTCCAGGTTGTGCCTCAGTTCTAGGCTGTGCCACAGTTCCAGGCTACGCAACAGTTTCAGTCTATGCCTCAGTTTCAACCTACACAGTAGTTTTAGATGACACTGTATTTTCAAAATGCAGCCCTGTATAACCTGTATCAATAGCAGTATGCGCAACTACAATACCTACCGCAACCACCTCAAACTCAGTTGAGGGGGGTGGCAATTATAGGGGCTGAGGAGGAGGAGTATTTGGACGGGGAAGAGGACCAATGGCATGCTACAATTGTGGAGCATGGGGCCACTATGCTAGAGACTTCCATGAACCTGTGAAGACTTGCTCATATTGTAGACAAGAGCACAATGTGGATAAATGTCCGCAACTTGTTTCTAGATGGAAATATTGGACGATTGGAGAAGCTAACCCAGCACCAAATCCTGCGTCGAATGCTCCCAACCTGAATGCTAATTCCAACATATAGATGATATTTGTAGAAACAAGAAAACCAAGTGTAGCCATGATAACAAGGGGAGGTGTTGAGATGGGTGCAGATAAAGCTACGAAGACAGAGCCTACGACGCAAGCACAATCGCAGGTGTGGCCTGCCGCACAAAATAAAGCACCACTGGATATTCAAGAGAGGAAGCACATATTCATGGATGTACACCCAGATTTCGTTGGCACAGAGCAACCATCCACCTCAGGCCAAGTGAAAGATATTCATGAGAGATTCCAGAGGATATTCGAGCAACATACTACAAGAAAAAGTGCAGATAAGGTTAGTAAGCTCAAACCATTCCTTTCAATTTGTTTGGTGCTAATCTAGGACAAGGATGCACTTGCAGAGTTGGAAGCGCTCATAAGAACACTTTCAGACAAAGACTCACCAGAAAATAAGGTTAATAGTGTCTATACAAAGTTCAAAATAGGACGTGAACTCAGGATGTCTACGCAAATTGGTGATTATGATATGGACTATATCAACCTCGATCTGGGATCCGATGTTAACATTTTAATGTGCCAGACATGGGAAATAATGGGAAAGCCACCGCTAGAATGGTCCCAAATTCAATTAAGGCTTGCTAATCAGGAAAAGATCCTTCCCATTGGTAGACTAAGTTAGGTCCAGGTTGATATCGAAGGGTTGCACACTTTTGTGGACTTCGAGGTCATCAACATAGTAGATGATACTAACCCATATCCCATGCTGCTGGGGATAAATTGGATGATAGGAAATCAAACCATTATAAACTTCAAAAGAAGGATCCTATCGTTTGAAGATGACAAGATGAGGGTAGTTGCGCCCCTCGACCCATTGGAAGGACAGAGATACGTTGAACCAATGTTCAACGAAGGGCAAGCTGATCACCTTGATAACATCTATAATGTCACTGCCCTTAAGGAGGATTACATTAATCCTACTAAGGATGGTAACCTGAACTGGAAATGCGCAAGTTCATGTACATCAGACTCAGGAGAGGCACTTAAGAACTGGCATAACTGATTACATGAATTCTCTATGAGGATATTTTCTAGGATAACTAATTTTATCTGACGAGTAGGAACTCAGTCGCGACAGCTACCTACATATGAAGGATTTCCAAACTTGGAAACATTCTTGACTGATTTCGAATAATTAGTAACAGAGTCATAGTGACTATCGACGCTGGAATTTGTGCTAAAGTCTACACCCGTGTGATGGTGGGGTATGCACAAAACCTCTATAACTGAATGGCCGTAGTGTAGACGGCTACTGGAAGTAAGGTTCAGAGATGAGGTCACAATGGTGACACAAAGGTATACAGGGTTATCATACCTCGTTGAACACTTGGAGCAGTGTTCCGCAGCATTCTCAAACTACCCACGTCAAGAGTGGGTTCACCACTTCATCCATACTCTCGAGATAGCACCCAGAGGCTGGTACACATCTATGGAGCTGCGCCAAGAAATGAGGGAATGGGAAAAGGTTGCACAGAATTTCATTTGCACATTCCAGTTCATAGACAAGTAACCAACAGTTGATATTGTGCTAAGGAGAAGATATTCCCTGAGATCCCACTGGAGGTTGCATAATCTCAACCTTGCACTGTGCATTCCCACCCATGTTGTGATACAGTTCAACACTAGATGACCTGCTATAACCTCTCTAGAGACACAAAGGATGATCCGACTAACTTTAATATTCCAGAGTTGGAAGGATCGCATGTAGTAGAAGGAAGGAACATTTCCAGTGAGCAGTTCATCAAGCCGCTAAAGATCAAAAAATTTAACATTGGGTCAGAGGACAATCCGAAGTTTGCTAACATTGGAGACTATTGGGACGAAGACACAGTAGCCAAAATCACAGATCTATTACATGAATTCCATGACCTATTTCTGACGAACTTTAGGGAAATGAAGGGGATAGTAGGATATTTGGGCAAAATGAAAATTCTGCTCAAACCCGACGCAAGACTGCTAAAATAGTGCCCGTATAGACTAAATCCGCGCTATAGAGAAAAAATGAAAGCTAAACTGGACCGAATGCTGGAAGCAGGAATCATTGAGCCTGTTCAAGAGTTAGAGTGGATAATCCCTATAGTGGTTCAGGACAAGAAGGCGACAAGTGAGGTCAGGATTTGTGTCGACCTTAGGAAACTAAACGATGCCTGCTTACATGATCCATTCCCAACACCATTTATAGACGAAGTATTGGAGAGTGTTGGCAGACAAGAAATGTACTCATTCACAGATGGATTCTCGGGATACCATCAAGTCAAAATTGCACAAGAGGACCACCACAAGACAACCTTTGTAACATAATAGGGATGCTACCAATACACGGTAACACTAGTACAAAAGCGCAGATTTTTCCACGGAGGTTTTCCACGTTTCTTACTTTTTGGTGTAAAATCCGACATAACAGGAACGAGGCGTCGCTGTATCCATGCCTAGCCATCGCTGTATCCACGCCTGGACTCTTAGACGTCTCTGTATCCACGCCTAAACTCTTGAACGTCGCTGTATCCACGTCGGACCGTCTCTATAGCGACGGCACCGTCTTTTGTTGAATTTTTACAACGGTCAAGGTGTCGATACAGCGACGGCCAAGAGTTTAGGCGCGGTTTTCTCATTGATTTACTCTTTCCTTTGTTTTCTGATTGTGTTCGTTTTTCTCTTTTACTCGTGTCTTATTTCTCATCTGGTTAACTAATGTGACAGTCATTTCCATGGTTGTTCCCACCGAGTTTGACAGTATTCATCTTGATTTTGGGGTTGCTAATTTCATGGTAGAAGTATCCATCTTGATTTTGGGGCTGCTAATTTCATGGCAGCCCTCGAACTTCGTTATTACCATGCCTGTGATTCCTAGAAAGCAAGGCAATGGGTCACGGTATTTTCGTAGGGGGGGCATTTCTTTCCCTGATAGATAACTGTGCTCAAAATGCATCTGCAATGCCATTATTATCAGTGGAATGGCAACATATTTTTGTTAGTCTTTTCACATGAGTTCTATTTCGCGCTTGCATACGAGACCATACGCTTTTTCTCTTTTCTCTTGAAATTGTATTCTGAACCGAGAGAACAAATCTTATGGAGGTTGAGAGTAAAGGATCATTTTGTAACAATGTCAACAGAGAGAATCCATTTGCTAAGTAATAAGTGTTTAAGGTCGTTTAAGGAATGAAGCCATCAACAAAGGGAAAGAGTAAAATATTTTCCACAAAAGATTAATGGGTTTCCCAGGGTAGGTTAACTATGTTTGGGGTTTTAAAGTCTCCAAAATTACCGGCCTTTAGATAATAGTTTTTGGAAGTCTCTGAAGGTTATTCTTCCTTGAAATCCCAACAAATAGGCCACTGTCTTTTCAAAGGGTGGACATTTCTTTACGTCGCGGGCGACAGTGTTCATTTAAACGCAGCTGCCATACAGTGCTTCATAGTGGGATTTCTCCCTTTCTTTTATTTTTCTTTCTTTTCCTTAAATATCTTGGGTTTTTATCTCAGACATGTAGATTTGTGAACATTTCATTTTTTCTGGAAAATCTTGCAATTGCCCTCGTCCTCTACAAGGCATTTTTTCTCTTGGAAAAGGACATCTTAACCATAGAGAACAAGTGCCTTATGGAAGCTGAGAGTAACGAGCAACTATTGTAGCAATTTCAGCAGAATGTGAAGGTTCCCGCGCCTAAACTCTTGGCCAAGGGTTCCTGATTCATGGACACACTACCAATAACACATCACATGAAAACATTCACTACTAGATGGTGGCCATAGTTTGCGAACTGGATGTTGTCATCTACATTTCTTTGATTGATGGGCTCTGTAAAATGGGCGAGCTCGATTTTTCCATAGAATTGCAGATTCTCATGGTTGAGAAGGGGATGGCCCCAGATGTTTTTACCTACATCAGTTTGATTCAGGAGCTCTGATGCGGGTCTGTTGGATGAGGCTCTGGGGAGTATTTCTCTCATGGAAGTTTTGTTGAGACAACAAGGTTAGTATTTTAATCATCCCGGATTTGGAAATCGAAGCAAATATGGGATCGCTGGATTTGGTAATATTCATCATGTGAAAAGAGCCTGAAAATGTATCTGTATTTTTCCTTGGATTAGTTTTGGTCTTGTGAAGAAGTCATTTTTAAGAATATGGACTCAAATTCCATGGCAAATTGTGGTGGTAACAACAGCAGCAGCCATGATCATTGCTGGCCCTCTAAGATGTGGGATTGGCATTTAAAGAGTCCTTGGGACTAGGAAGGTTGCACAGGGCTTTACAGTACGGTCGGGGATAGGTATGAGAGATTACTCATGGCTGAATGGGTTTGTTCAGAAGAGGTTTATAATATTGGGAAGGAGTTATTCCGTGGGACGAACATGGTTCATGAGTCCTCGCCCCTGTCTGAGCTTCTCATGGCTGCTGGTAATTTTACTGAAGTCATCAACGACTGGAGTTTTTCAGGTAATCATAAGGCATAGTTTCCTCTGGATGTCAAGATTCATCAGAATCCTTTGGCTGAGGGTTCTGTGAAAAGCCAAGGCATTGGATTATTGAAGGGTTAACTTGTAGAAGGGGTTGCAAATGGTGGTAATTTTCTTGGGGGTTCCGAGTATAGCCATTATGTCAGAGAAATATGGTGGTAGTTGGCTTGGGTGGGACTCAGGAGGAATGACAATTTTCAGAGTGCTAACGAGGGTCCCATGAGAGATAACAGTAATGTCATCAAGGATGTTCAAGGGGATTCCTTAACGTGCCTTAAGCTAGGAAAGCGACAGCATTTTGGAGACGCTGCGAATCCGGCTCAGGTAATTAATCCAGTCTCTAGTAATAGTTGTATGTTGTGCAAGGCTCAAAGAATGCTTTGACTACTGCTTCCATGCATAATTTTGTATGTTTTCTTCCACTAAAAGTGTCTGTTATTTCACCAGTAGTTGACCAGTGAGGCCCATTCCTTCTCAAAATGTGGGGATTTTGATCTTATTGTTTAACTGCAGAGGTTGGATGACTTTTCTTTCATATTTGTGCATCAATTGTTTTATCCTAGACTATTTTTGTATTCCCTGTTACCTGTTTGGGTCGAACTTCTGTGGTTTTCTTTTCTAGACGAACAATAGCAGTTTAGGGAACTATATACTGTAGTATTTCTAAAAGTATTCTTTTCCATTTAATTTGTGTAGAACCTAATATTGAATTACATTTTTCTATTTTCTTTAGGCCGGTGGGAAAGGCATTTCCTGTTTTGCTGACTACATACCTACTCATTGTAATCTACAGATCAGTAAAAGGGTCTTCAAGGTTATGAGAGATAAAAATTCAAGCAATGGAATATACTTGGCAAAGAATAAGTATCCATTCTCTAACCTTCATAAATGTTCTGTGAGTGAAACGGATGGTCTTATTGATGGCTACTTGATGGAAGGACAAGCTGACAAAGAATCCAATAATGAGAAGGATAATGAAAATGACAACAAACCATTCTAGTTGTACAAAAGGAGGACTACAATGATTGTTAAAAGGGACAAGTTTTTGGATGTTGTTTTTGATGCCCTTGCTGAATACAAATATGTTGGACCTAACAAAAGAGATGACTTGGTTCTGGCATGCAGGTACTGCTTCATAACTTTTTTTTGGAAATTGGTTTTCTGTTTTCCACATATAATGTATTTTCTCATTTAATACATTCTAAAGGTCTCCATTATATTGTGGGTAACAATTTTAAAATTTATAGAAGCAGTTAGATATAGTTACAAATTATTCCTTAGCTTTTGAATCAATCATTTGTTTTCTATGTTATTATTAGTGCTTCTAAAATTCTTATGCTACTTGCAAGCAGTTTTATTTTTCCTAATCTAATGATTAATTACTTAGAGAGGCTGGTTTATATAACAAATGTATAAATGTTCAATTATTAAGAATATCCAATAGACAGTACTTATTTTCCAAGTCAAAGTCACTGAAACGTGTGCTCCATTGTTTCCATCCCTGGGAACTCATCTTGTGCTACAAAGTATCACATTTGTTCTTTGCCCCCCACTATTCGAAAGTGGTCATTTTTGGAGACAGATGGAGGATTAGGTAGGTACTAGGACTCATACAAATGGGTCTCTGCTAATGTAAATATTAAATGTACCATATGCATTGTCTAGATCCAATGCGCTATTAGATGGATCCCCACCCACCCAAGCTGCTGAGCACCTCGCTTCTATCTCTCGGTGCAATGAATATCATATTCTGGGTTTATTCAGTGGTTAATGATCATATAAGATTCAGGTGTATGAGAAGCCTCAGATCTAGAATCCATTCCCTTCTTGTTCACTTTGTCTTCCCACGATGTTTTTGCTGTCTGAACCCTTAAACAATTTTTGTAAGACTGAGGGGCATACTGTAGAGGAGTGCTTCTTATAAGCGACCCTTACATTGTATTTTGATTTTTCCTCTTTACAGACCAGATTGGCTGTTGGGGAATACCAATATATTGATGTTTTTAGCAATGTTGCTTTGTAATTTAGGATCTCTGTTAATAGATTCTCTAATTCATGGATTGCTTTACTTGTATGATGTTTTACCTTGATGGAGATGCAGTAGTAATTCCCTTTGCACATTCTATAACATTGTATTTTGTTTTTTCCTGTTTATGGACCAGATTGGCCTGTGGGGTATATCAATATTTTGATATTTTTAGCAATGTTGCTTTGTGATATAGGATCTCTGTTACTAGGTTCTCTATTTCTTGGCTTGCTCTACTTTTATGTTGTTTTACTTTGCTGGAGATGCTGCAGTCATTCCCACTGCACATTCTATTCATGTATTGTTTCAGTTCACAGGTAAAAGGTTATGAGTTCCATCCTCGTTTGGTGCTGCTGCATTTTTAATATACATCTCCAACAGGAAAAATCTGAATAAGCATCAATTGTGTGGGTACTTGGCCAACACAGGGTTGGTGTTTTGGTTTTCAGAGATAGAATCATCTTATATTCCATATATCATCTTTCTAAAGTATGTGGAAATTTGAAATTCACAAAAGTTATGAATTTCTTAGACTTTGTTTTCTGGTTTAAAGTTTAAATGGCAAGTAACAAAGTACACGTTTTTAAGCATAGAATGGTTAACCTTAGCAATTTTTTCCCTGTGCTAATATAGCACGTCCTTTGCTTGACAGCCTAGGAAAAATCCAGTACATACGTATCATTCTTAATATATTGTTAATGTTTGTTTCTTGATAAAATATCTGATAGTTGCTCTATGATGCTTGGCTCTCAGCAATTTAACCCTCAATTTTTTAACATTTTTTCCATAGATCTCCTACTGCCTCCATAAATCATGTAGGAAGCATTGCTTCTGGCCCAACTTGTTCTTCACACTTTGCTTACTTCCTAAACTCAGAAAGTGTGTTAGTGCTTATAAGATGAATTTGAAGAATTAATGGTTAAGAAAAAACTGATTTGCATTTTGCATATGAATGTTTCCTCTCTTTTATTTTAATTTGAGACAAATTTGATATCAAATACTTGAATTGGAATGGGTGCAGAGGATATCTCACATTGTGCTTTAGTAGATGACAAAGTGCTTGAGATACAAGGGGAGCCTGCAAATGTACATAAAGCTCTTGAGCTAGTTGTTTCTCACCTGAGGAAATTCTTGGTTGATCGCAGTGTTCTTCCTTTTTACGAAATGAATGTAAGGTTCTTACACTAATTCCACAGTGAAATGTGTATCTTATATGTGAAGATTTTGAGTTTTAATGTCAATTAATCTAGCTGATTATTCCAATGTTTAAGTACACTAAGAATATCCTGATCTTTATCTTTAACGAAAATTTCCTAACCAGATGTCGAAGGCAAATCAGTCTCAGATGGAGCAGAACCTGCCCAACCAGCCATGGAGTCATAATCAAACTAGTGCATTGCCTAATAGTGGTAGTGGTTTTGGAAACAACTCCAAATACACACCCTCTGTTCCTCATGATAATTATTATGCGCCATCAGACCTTCCTCCTCCAGAAATACACTCCCACCATGGTTTAAACATGTATGGAAGAGATCCTCTTGGTGGTCATTCAGTACCGAATGCAGCACCACCACCTGTTATCACACAGGTTTGTTCATGCATTGTGGTTTTGGTGCTGCTGCTACTGGGATTTCTCATTTACTTTGCAATTTGATGCAATATTTAAACTCTAGCTCTCTTTTGTAGGTTTCTCAGTGGATGCAAATTCCTTTATCATATGCTGATGCTGTGATTGGGACAAATGGTGCAAACATCAGTTATTGTTGAAGGAATAGTGGAGCAATTATAACCATTGAAGAAACTAGAGGAGTGCCTGGGGAAATGACAGTTGAGATTCATGGAACTGCCTCTCAAGTGCAGACGGCACAGCAGCTGATCCAGGTTACTTTTTTGCCTTTAATAAGTTTTGTTTTGTCTCAGATGTTGAGATTGTGGTTGCTTAGATATATTTCATCTTTTTACAATTTTATTGGGAACAGGTAAAATACTATGGTGTTTTCTCCAAGGTTGTGATTTCTGGATGGATTTCCAAGACTATGGCTCTTAGTGAATATTGTTCCCATTGTTGAGTATAGATAAATATAAGTCATAGAGCATTTAGGGTCTGGAGTGCGAGTATGGAGTTTATTCCAGAGGATGTTGGGCATTAGAATTTTATCAGGATTACAGTGACAGGAATATTTTATGTATTTTTTATGCTAGGTTATTGTTGAGTTTTGTTGAGCTGGAGAGCTGACTCTCGATATGGTTTGTTGAGTCCTTGGATGGTATTACATTTTTTGAAGTAACACTCCCATTGTTTGAGTTTTTTTTCTTCATATAATTGTTTTATTCTAGATTTTAATCTGGTGCTTGGCAAATGATTTGCATCTTTAATGCTTGTATTTATTTCGACTAGTAAAAGTAATAATTAGAACTTAGAATAAAACAATAGCGTGAGTGGGTGTGTTTGCACAGATGCAAATTGATTAAAAGATAAGGGTGTGGGTGTTTTGGGCCCTTTGATGGCCCAGCTTGTTTGACTGGGTGCTGAAGTGTACCCTTTACAATCTTGTTTTATTGTCCATATTCTTTTCACATGCATGGGAGTTTTCAGAAGTTCTGGTCTTCTGTTGTGTTTTTGGGAGTTCCTTCATAGTTGGAGTGGTCCCAAAACTGGAGTGTTATAAGGTGGAAGCTCCTTGAACACTCTTTAGCAACCAAGATTATTTTTTATGATTATCTCTATACTTGGTGATGCTGCAGACACTTGAGAAAATAACAAATGCAGGTTGATTAAAAGAGTGTTATTTTTATAAACATATTTTGGGTTTCTAATGCCATGCAAGGACCTTCAACAGCCCAGCCTGGCTGATTGGGTGCTGAAAGCATGCCCTTTGTGTGATCAAGTTCATTGCAAATGTTCAACGTAAGTTTCTCCTAATTTCTCCTAATAGGGGTGAAACATTAAGATGATTGATGAGGATCAAACCTCTTGTAGTGTGTAGACATTTAGATTCAAGGTTAACATGGATCTTGACTGATGAAGATGAATTCTTGTTTAGTGTGTTTTTGCTGATATACCCCTCTAGAAGGGTTCAACCCTCCAAACTAGCAGAAAAGACCTCCTGTCATATTCTTATATGTATGCATTTATGTGTATCTATCTATCTATCTATCTATAGGGAGTTGTCTCTTAACATTTTTTATTATTGAAGCAGCCTTTGACACTTGGAAAAAGCATTCCACATGAAAGTAAACCATGATGGAAAAGGCAGTGTGCCATGCAACTCTAGTGTGCTTGACTAACTTTATTACAAGTTTATGGGCGCATGATATTCCTCATTAGACAAGAGAAAAAAAATAAGTTCAGGCCAAGTCAAGCCTGGTTATGTTAATGTCAAGTGGGATCAATGATGGGGTTCATGCCATACTAGTGACAGCCTTGTCTGTCATCACTAGCCATATTTTCCAATATGCCTGCCAAACCTCTTATGCTTTGACGTTTTTTAAATCTCCTACAAATCATCATCATGGTGGTTCCTCATTTTTTCATTATAAATGGATGAAGGCCATTTATCCGTTTAATAGCACACATTGATTGTGATCTAGATTCCAATGTAACTTTGTGCCAAATGTGCTCACAATGTGTGCCTAACCACTCAAAATGCAAGGCCCAAACCATATTCAGAACCCCCCATCCCCTGAAACAAAAAAATTGCCTCTTTTCTTTATTAATTTTGGGGTAGATTTTGCCTTGTTTATGACTTTTTAACACATGGTAAGTAAAGGATCTGGACAAAGTTTTTGCCAATATGCATTGGGAAATATAACTAAGTTCTATTCTGTAAATTTTGTTACTGCAACTCACACTTACAGGGTTCAAATCCTTTCCTTCTAGTCATTTAAACCACCCCTTTTTCTTTCATTTAGTGCAACTCAATAAATGAAGGACCTATGCAAAGTTTTGCAAATATGTTTTATCATTTTAGGAAATATAACTTAGTCGTATTGTGTAAGGTTTTTTTACTACTCAACTCACAGTAATAGGGTTCAAGCCCTCGAGTACTAGGGACACTGATTACATTAGTATCGGAAAAACCTAGGTGTTGTTTTGGTACTAGACCTAGATACACTGATTACAAGGGAAGCATCCATATAGCTAACAATCAACATCTCTATTTTGTAAGAATAAAAATTCAACTTTCATGAGCAGAATATATATAGTGCAAAAGTTCCACCAGAATTTTCTTAGTATTTCTGTTGCAATGCTAGCTGTTTGGGTTGTTTCGGATATGTCCTTTCTGGTGTGTGATTGCAATTAATAATCATGCACTCAAACCTTGGAGGATACATATACTCTTATGTGACATGATATTGGAAGAGTACTTATGTTTTCTAGAAACAAAATGACCTACTTCCACATGGAATTGGTCTTATGGCATTTCTATTTTTTTTTTTAAACAGTTGCAAGAGCCTTTTCTCTAACTGTTGTCTAACTTTTTCTGCTTGCGATAAACTATTTGTACAGCTCTACTGTATACCCACTTGTTGTTGCAGCTCATCCCCAAGAGCCAAATCAATTTTCTCTTGGGCTTATAGATGGGAGTGTAGTTGTTTTGGAGCCCTTAGAATCAGAAGGGAAGTGGGGCACTAGACCACCTGCTGAAAATGGGGCAGTCAGCAGTGTCAGTATTGTGCCAAAAGCTGGAACTCCGGGTTCAGAGCAAGGCCCCAGGTGAGTAATCTCATTTGTCACAGAATTAAACAGTAACATTGTGTGCAATCTTGAATTTTACAGTTGGTGATATCACATGTTAAAGCCTGGCATCTCCATTTAATCTACTCAAGTGCAACAGTTCAATTGTACATTGGTCCTAAAGCATGCAAACGTTTATGAAATAGTGCATGCTTTTATTCATAAGCTTCTACCAATCCCCTATTCACAAGAAAATGTGCTGTTGACATAGATGAATTCAAAAAGGGGTAGAAATCGCTTCCTGGAAAGCCATCATTTTTTGTGGTGGCCTGAGTCTGTTCATAGCATTTAGCTGCAATCCTTTTTCTGAGGGATTGTTGGCTTGCTTTTTCCATCCTTGTGTACAAGCTTTTACTTAGCAGGAAAATGCACTGTTGTATTTCTTATTGCCATGTCTCCAGAGGTTTCTAATTGCTTAGAAACTTTGCCATTATCTGAGAATTATTTAAATGTAAGATTAATGCAGGTTTTGGAACGAGTACCTTGCAGATGTCATCCTATGAACTGCCAAAATTAGTTGGTAACCTTTGTTATTGTACTTGAGAATTAGATCCCCAAAAAGTTGTTTCATGGGGAGTGTTAACGTCTTTTAGTACATTGTTGTTTAATACATTTGAATCATTGTGTATTGCTGTTGGAGTTGTTACTTCATCCTTCCCTTTGTTTGATTTTTATATGCAACTTCCCATTGTGTTACCTCCTAGCCCTCTGGGGCAATTGCACGAGCACCCCACAGATTAGATATGTTCTGCGTAGAGGACTTTAGTCAGTTAAATCAATTGATATTAATGTAGATGGGATGTTTTATCAAACATGTGTGTTCAAGAATCAATACTATACTTACAAGCCATAGATGATATAGTATAGACAACCATTATATGGTTAGACATTTTCAGTAGTGGTAACATATCTCAAACATATCTTAAATGCATCATGTTTGGTCCAGCTATTCAGCAAGGATGACAGTAATATCGATAGTGGCTTGATTAAAGGATTATGACCTACTTCCACATGGAATTGGTCTTATGGCATTTGTATTTTTTTTTTAAAACAGTTATAGCCGTGGATACAGCAACGACAATTTTTTTAAAAATTTCACAGCCGTGGATACAGCGACGGCTCGGCGTGGATATAGCGACGGCATGGCATGGATACAGCGACGGCCCGGCATGGATACAGAGACGGACAGGTGTGGATACAGAGACATCCAGGCATGGATATAGTGACGGCCAGGCGTGGATATAGCGACGACCAGGCGTGGATATAGCGGCGGCTTAGTCATCTAACGAAATATAGAACATTGTCGCTCTTGCGACACAAATTAGGGGTCGTCTCTATTGCGACAAAATTGTTTCCACGGGAAAAAAAACACTTAGACATGGCAATATCCACGCTTTTCCGTGGATATTGCCACATTTTGCCGTGGCAAAATTGATCACTTGTACTAGTGTAATGCCATTTGGCCTTAAAAATGCCCCTGCTATCTTCTCTAGAATAGTAGTTTCTGCTTTTAAATACTTCATTCATAAGTTTCTTGAAGTATAATTTGATGATTGGATGGTCTTTGGTCTGGTAAGAGACCATTTTGAGAATTTGTGCATGATGTTGGAAAGGTGTCACCAATATCAAATTGCACTGAATTTGAGAAAATGAATATTTTGCGCACCATTTGATGTACTGCTAGGCCATGTAGTATGCCACAGCAGGATCCTAGTCGATCCCGTGAAGGAGGCAATTATTTAGGACCTGCCACTACCCACGTCAGTCATTCAACTCAAATCCACTTTGGGACATACTGGATATTATCGAAAATTTATTAGAGGGTACACGAAGATAACTTCCCCAATGGAGAAGCTGCTGAAGAAGGACGCCAAATTCGAATGGATCAAAGATTGTCAAGGGAGTCAGAATAATCTGAAGAACAAAATGGCTACCACGCCGATATTAATATTCCCAGACTGGAAGAAGGAATTCCATGTACATGTTGATGCATCATCAATTGTGCTTGGTATAGTATTAACCCAACCAAGAGAGGGTGCAATTGACCATCCAATTGCATTTGCAAGCAGGAAACTGTCCATAGCAGAGAAAAACTATACCACAACTAAAAGAGAAGGGCTTACAATGGTCTATGCACTACAAAAGTTCAGATATTATCTATTGGGTGGCCACTTCAAAATTTTCACCAATCATTCTGCGCTGAAGTGTCTGGTCAATAACCCAGTGTTGGGGGGTAAGATCTGCTGGTGGCTCCTCCTATTTCAAGAATTTGACTTTGAAGTCATTGTAAAGCCAGGATGACTGAATGTGGGGCCATACCACTTGTCGCACATTGAAAGTGGCGAGGAACCAAACAACTTAGAAGATAACCTATGTGACGTACAGTTGTTTGCTATCGACGTTGTCAATAAATAATTTGATGCTATTATACACTTATTGAATACACGTTATACGCCTGAAGGTTATATGACATGGAAAAGAAACAACTAGTTTTCAAGGCTGTAAACTACACACTAATTGTGGGACACCTTTATAATTTGGGACCAAATGAAATACTACACTGATGCGTCTTTGACCACAAAAGGAAATGGGTAATGGCTGAAGCACATGTGGGTGTATCAGGAGGACACTACGCCGGGAAGGCTACAGTGCACAAGATTTTTCAAGCTGGACTCTGGTGGCCAATGGTACATATGGATACAAGGAAATACTATCGTGACTGTGATAAGTGTCAAAGAATAAGGAAGCCATCATGACGTGATGAAATGCCACTCACGCCACAAATTACACTGCATTACTTTGATAAATGGGCAGTGGATTTTGTCGACCCTATTAGTTCGCCTAGGTAATAGACTGTGCACGCTACATTATAACTGCTACATATTACTTGACAAGATTGGTGGATGTAGCACCTGTAAAAGATTGCATCGCCGCAACTGCGACAAAGTTTCTTTTTGAAAATGTGGTGACAAGGTTTGGTTTCCTGAAGATCCTTATCAGCAACCAAGGTACGTATTTTGTAAACAAACTAATTGTTGAGCTGAGTGCAGAATTCCAAATCCAACATAAGAGGAAAACTCCATATCATCCTCAAGCAAATGGAACTGTTGAGGCCTTCAACAAGATACTGGAGAACGCCTTAAAGAAGGTCTGTAAGGTGCACAGAGATGACCAAGACTATAAAGTCTCAACAGTATTATGGACTTACAGAACAACATGCAAATGACTAACTGGATACACTCCTTTTCGGTTAGTCTACGGAAAAGAAGCTATCGTGCCCATGGAGTACATTGTGCCAAGTCTACGAATTGTTGTGCTAATAGAAATGAAAGACACTGACACAATAGAAGAAATACTTATGCAGCTGATTTAAATGGAGGAAGAACGATTCATTGTGGGCTTCCATAAAAATGTGGAAAAACAACGGCAGAAAGCGTGGCATGACCGCCACATCAGAACAAAACAGTTCAAGGTCGGTGGAATTATTCTGATGTATGAAAACAAGTTCCTCAAGCACCCAAGTAAGCTCAAAGCACACTGGCTAGGCCCATATGTGGTCGCACACAGTACTGACACAGGCACGACAAAACTACATAAGATGGATGGAACATGAGTTGCAGCTATGATCAATGGCAATTAATTAAAACCATACCGCGATGACTGCAGCACGGTACCAAAAGGCCGAGACGCGCAGCAAAAAAAAAAGTGGAAGACAACTGGCAGTCAGTGGAAGATAGCTGGCAAACACCGACGGACCGTCAAATGCACAAGCATTCAACAAAGAAGTGGCGCTCACAACAGGACATTGCCCTGCTGTAATGACTAGCTCATCATGGACGCGAAACTATTTGACGGTGACTAGCCATCGCATCAATACTCAATCACCACTGTTAGTCCGCCAAAATGATGACATGGTTAATCCTAGCAAATCTGAGAGGCGGATTTGCTACACCAGAGGAGGGTCTTGTCCTTATGATGCACCTGGATAAGACAAGGTGGCATACGAACCTATGCTCCTCTTATAAAATAAGGGCACACCTGAAGCCAACATCACTTGCTCGTGCTACTTGAGCTCCAGTTACCTATGGGGTGGGGTGCGCCATGGCGAGCAGCTTTGCCAGAGAATGCAGTTGCTGTGACCTTCACTATGTGGGTTATCCCCAAAGATGGGAATAATGGGGATGTTATCAGTATACAAGTTATTTATACCAAGCTAGAAGTCTCTAGCAAAGTCATCCTTGGCTATTTCTTTCTCAAATTGGTTAGCATCCCTGGCTACGACACCCAGAATAAATCCGGTGGGGATCCGATTTCTTTCCCCATTTGACAAAGTATGCAAGGCAGGAAAACATGCCCAATTTGATATGTCTGTAGACTGCGATGTCGAGATGAATTTGGTTAAAGGGTGGGAATCATTCATCCCTAAGCACCCCCTTGATATTCGGGATTTTCTGGTTTTCAATAGGGACAATGCTTCATTCTTCAAAGTTCATATCTATGGAAAAGACACTGGTCAGAAACAGCTATGCACATGCAATCACCAGTTGGGCACTGCTAGCAAAGATGGAGAAATATGGTAGTGCAAATCCCATGCTACAGATTCCTTGTCTACCTGAAGTGGCCTGAGAATGAACAACAAGACTACGACAAGAAGCAGAAACACAAGATGAAGAGGAGAAGGTAGCTGAAGAGGAGAAGGAAGCTGAAGAGAAACCTCTGCAAATAGTCTCTTCAGATGAGGCCGAAGAAGAAACTGTATAAATCCAAGTTCCATCATCTAATTTTTTTTTGCTAAGTAAGGGATAAACTCGCAGTGCAAGAAACACCGCCAAAAAAAAAATACAAGTGACAAAACGTGCAAGAAAAAAGCAGGAGAAAGGTGCACGCAAAAAAAAATTGCAAAAGAAATAGCCGCGCAAGATGTGCCATGTACTACGTCCATTGATTTGTGGCTCGAGATGAACCACATGTGAGTATTGGGGGCCTGTTGGGACTGAGGAAAGTGCGCATGAAATAAGCACAATTGAAAGAATGCGCAAGAATCAATCTGGGCATAAGCATAAGAAAGGAAATTTGCGTGGACAAAGGAAACGACGGACGGGGAAAGATGCACAAAAGAAGAAATAGGCACAAAATAGGTCACCTATGCGGAAAATGGAACTGCGTGGAAGTAAGATTCTAGCAGGGAAAAGCAGCAGCACCAGTACAGAATAACGGTTGAAAGCGACGGGATGATCGTGGGTGCTGAATTCAACTTAAGTCGGTGGATGCCACATGAGTGAATGCATGCTATAAGTAAGGTCGTTAGTGCCTCGTTTCAGTTCATGATCACCATAGCCGCAACCTGAGAGGCGGCTGGTGGTGACAGTTAACATAATTCCTGTATGCAGTCGACCCTGTGTGGTCATGTAAAATAGTATAAATAGGAGGGATTCAATAGTTAGAAGGTTGATTTTTAGCTAGGTAATGTTGGCTTTAGTTGATGTGGGTCATTGGTTGTTGTCATTTTTACTCTTTGGTAGCTTAGGAGAGAGATCTCTGATAGATCCAAGGAAAGCTACAAGATCTGAGTGATAGAGTAGTCAGAAGTCTGCAGGAGGCAGTCAAAGGTAGTGGAGTATAAGAGAAGCTCTGCTAGAGAGGTGGAACTGCTAGAGAGGTCGATCCAGGTTGTGTGTGGATTAGTAGATGGTAGCAGTAGATTAGGAGAAATAAAACAGAGAGCATGATAGAAAAAAAGAGTCTGGGCAGAAAGCTAGATTTAAGACAGCCTTCAGTTGAATGCAGGTTGACGGCGCCATATATTTCTCATGCTAGATGAAGAGCACCTTGTGGTTTTTCCTGGATGGCTTTCCACGTGAATTATCCTGTGTGTTGACCTATGTATTTTTTGTATGACCATGTTTATGCTTATCTTTAGGTCACAAGTCCTGTCATGAATGAATGAATCACTAGAGGAAATTTGGGGTCTAAAATGGGCCTTATAAGAAAACACGCCAACAATAAATTTTGTGAGTTGGAATTCAAGAACCAATAGAATTTCAATAAAATGAGTCAACCATAATGGTTGAATTGACATATTTGTCATAAAAGAAAACTATTTTTTTGTTCGTATTTTCCACATATCTCCCTTTGTTTTTACTCAAATTTCAAGAGAGAGAGAGAGCTCGTTGGATGCGGAATTTAATTCCGCATCCAACGAGTACCCACACTGCATACTTTTGATGGACCCTGCTACCCCAAAAACAAGAAATACCTAAATAAACATGATGATGATGTCATCATCACATTTTTCTGGTATTTCTTGTTTTTGGGGTAGCGAGGTCCATCAAAAGTATGCAGTGTGGGTACTCGTTGGATGTAGAATTAAATTCCGCATCCAATGAGCTCTCCTGCTTAGAATTTGAGTAAAAACACAGGGAGATATGTCGAAAATACGAACACAAAAAGTAGTTTTTTTCATTCTTCCTCCAAAATTAATAACTATTATTTTATTTTATTTTAACTATTATTTTAATAATTAAACTATTATTTTATTATTTTCCTTAGGAGGCCCATTTTAGACCCCAAATTTCCTCTAATGATCGCACTGTCAATAGAATTATGGTCGCATGAATAGTTTATTATGCACAACATTTGAATATTGGCTTATTTTTATCGCGCAATCGTTGTTGCGCATCTGTTATACTGTGCCTATTTGTTAGCTTGTCTTTATATTCAGTTATGTTTCAAGTACTAAGTCTGAATCTATGTCATGCCGTTAGCATTTAATGAAATATATGCGCGGTGTGCACTACAGTTCAGCGGAAATGACTCTATCCTTGCAACTTGGTCGATCTCCTTAGCTGCACACCAAGGGACTATAATCCCTCACCAATCGCGAAAACATGGTTCCAGCGGTTACCCATCGAAGAGATATCTCGGGTGAGACTACGCCTGCTCTACGGGAGTTTCCAACAAGGCTTGCTTTGTTGGGCCGATATCTTGGGTGTTTGTTGGGTTGACGAGTTGCGCAGAACCTGGGTCGTGCGAGTTAGGGAAAGTTTCCAACACCCCTGTACAACACCTAGAAACCCCCACATTAATCTAACCCCCGCCCCACTCCTAAAATCCTAACACACCCCTTCCTCTCTATCTCTCTCTCTCTCTCTTAGACACACATCCACGCGTCACCCCATCCCACTAAGGACTCCCCCCCCTCCACTCTATATTTGTTTCTCTCTCTTTTACAAACACACATCCCTATGTTTCCCCTTATCACTAACACCCCCTAACCTATAACCTACAAGACCGAGACACCCCCACACACATCCACATGTCACATCCATAGGTCTCTCCTTACCACTAACACCCTCCTCCCTTATATCACTCCCCAACCAATCCAACTACCTCTAACCCCCACCCCCTATTACATCCCCTCTACAACACCTAGACACCCTGACATTAATCTAACCCCCCCCACTCCTAAAATCCTAAAATCCTA
>LPNX010152572.1:535494-588374 GCA_001517045.1 Pseudotsuga menziesii | reverse complement strand
CTCTATCTTTGTTTCTCTCTCTCATACACACACACATCCCTATGTTTCCCCTTACTACTAACACCCCCTAACCTATAACCTACAACACCTAGACACCCCCACACACATCCACAGGTCTCCCCTTACCACTAACACCCTCATCCCTTATATCGCTCCCCAACCAATCCAACTACCCCCCACCCCACTCCTAAACTCCTAGTCACCCCATACACGTCCCTATGTCTCCCCTTTGACACATAGACACACATCCCTATATCCCCCCTCTGACACACACACACAAACATCCCTATGTCTTTCCTTACCACTAACACCCCCTAACCTATCTATTTCACACACACACATCCCTATGTCTCCCCTTACCACTAGCACCCCCTAACCTATCTATTTCACACACACACATCCCTATGTCTCCCCTTACCACTAGCACCCCCTAACCTATCTCTCTAGCGCACACACACACACACACATCCATATGTCTCCCCTTACCACTAGCACCCCCTAACCTATCTCTCTAACACACACACACACATCCCTATGTCTCCCCTTACAACTAACACCCCAGAACCTATCTCTCTCACACACACACACATCCCCATGTCTCCCCTTATTACAAACACCCCTTAACCTATCTTTTTCTCACACACACATCCCTTAAGTTTTAAAACAATATAGTTAGGTTGAAGAGAGGGGGGGTATTAGGGTGCAAAGACTAAGGGAGTTCTTGTTAACTCCCCCTAAACCTTGATTGATCCATTAGCCATGTAACTACCTTCTTAAATGCTCCTAAACACTATTAGAGTAAAACGTGCACTCGCTTTATGTGGTCAAAACGAGCCCCCATTTTTGTTAATAATAACGCGTGCTCATTTCATCTCAGTATAAACAAGGCCCTTCGACATCGACTTATTAAGCCTACATCTAAACTTGTAGGATTGGATATCAAAGAAATTCGTAGGTATTGTTCTAGAAAAGAACAACTTGACTCTAGTGAAACAAATGTCTGGTCCTTCATTTGTAGGTTTCCACACTCCAATATGAAGCTCATTGATGCGGTAAAGGGACTAGTGCAAGAGTTTTGGAATGACAATACTAGACCTTCATCCAACCAAAAAGATGTACTAAAATTGAGAAGGGGTTCAAGGGATCATGAGCCCCACATTAAACATTTTCTTAACATGACACAAACATAATTATATGATAGGTTTATGGATGAACATAATGAACTTAACTTGGGCCAAAGATCCTTCAAGAAATGAAAACCATGGTATGTTAAAATAAACACAACTCGCAACACATGTTGTTGTCGATATCACATCGAGTACGGTTATTATTATGACACATATATACATATATTGCATGTATTGCATAACACTCTTGTGCAAGAATGCTCAACTACAATGCCACTAATATCATCAAGAGACTTTATCCATAGAATTTTGTGTAGAAGGATAGAAGGTTGCACATTTTATAAAAGGGCTTACGTAGATGGGACATGCCCAAGGTGTGGTGGAATGGAATTTTTGGACAAATGCATGCATGTCACCTATGAGCATGAACTTCGGAGACATGAAGTGAACTTGCAGTCATTCAAATATGTCACGTATGATATCGGTCGAGGGAATGAAAGAAAAAAATACAATTGGTCACCTCACAGGTTAGTATCGTGTTCCTGAATAGTAGTTTTTTCTTAATGTATTGCTACTTCATATATGTAACAACCTATTGATTTGTACATATTTATTGTTGATCTACTAGGTACTGGTATGCAACTTCATGGAGGAATTCTTTCAAAAGACACAACAGTATGTAAAGCATGTACATGTGGCTCGTTGGCAAGATGAGCGGTTTAGAACATGTAGGGATACATTTTCTATTGGAACTATATTATCAGTGGTCAAATTTGTGGAAAACTACACTCTTCAACCACATAACGAGATTCAGAGTCAATAATATCAATCAGACTGGGTTAGCATAATGGTCCATATCACCTATAGACATGGGGCAGATATTACTAAAGAGAAAAGGGTTATATTGAAGGAGTATCACTTTTACATAAGTGATGACAGGTGTCATGACTTGGCTTTTGTACAACATAGCCACTCAATCGTTCTACAATCACATGGAGGATAACAATATATAGATGGAACAACATTGGATTTGGTCTGATGGTTGTGCGGGGCAATTCAAAAATTCCCTTGTCTTCCAATCGTTGTGTATTCTCTACAAGAGGCACAAGATGTCACATATTTGGAACTATTTTGAGACTAGACAAGGGGAACATGATGGAGCAGGTGCATGCATCAATACTACATTATGTAGGAAAGAGATGAAATTCACAACTATTTCGCTCATCCGAGATGCAAAGACCATTGTTGCATGGTGTTCTTCAGTGATGGAGCAAGGAGATAGAAGGAAAGAAGAACAATAATCTCAAAAAACACATGTACATAGAAATTTTTTGGAGGGTTGATGTAGATCGATCACACCTATATGAGTGCAAGACTGTCGAAGTAACTAATGCATTCCATTTAGTTAGAACGCCAAACAATCCTATAGTTGAAATGTGGACAAGGAAATTCTCTTGTTTTTGTTAACCATGTAGTAGTGAATCCACAAATTAGGTTGACAGCTAGGATCGTGTATCCCTCCCCATTAGTCGACAAATAACTGCATAATTATACTAGTTGGAGGAGGGCCAGTCGAGTATTTCACATGACTATGAGCACATTTCAGATCTCATACAACCAGGTTCGACTATTATGTTGATAACTTTGAAATGTTTGACGATTAGTTGTGTTTAGTTAGCTGACTCCTAGGTCTACACTGTATTTTATGCAGGGAACATATATGCAGTGGTTTTCCCTAGAGGCAATGAATGACACACTGACTACTAATTGGCATGTTGCTTGGATTTGAAGCAAACCCTCATTGTCTCATTAAGCGACTCCGAGGGAAATGATTTTCCAATTGGGTCGATGGTTATCAAAGGATAATATTTGACACAGGTTTCCCACGCATGAAAGAAAAAAGGTTATGTATTTGAAAATTATAGACCAGGCCAAATAGTATACCATTATACAAACTTAGTTATTGGCACAAACCTCCAGTTGCAAATAATGCCAAACAAGAACTCATCAAAGGCATGATACTTCTTTCCTTACTTCGAGCATGAGAGGCTAAAGGATATTGTTGCTATTAGAGGTGACCTAATGGTCTAGTTGAATTACCACAGGTAGGTAGTCAGGTATGTGGTAGTCAGATATTTTGGTTTCATGGTCTCATTGATTATTTACAGCTTGATAGATTGAGCACTTGATAGATTGATAAATTCAATAGAATTCTACAACTTAATAAATTTCACTTGAGCTTCATCATGGATTTGTTGTATTATATCGATACTTACATGGCTCATGTCGTATAGCCCAAGACCATTATCTACCACTCTATCTAGGATATGTCTATTGCATTTTCCTTAAATCTCAAAGTTGATCCTATAAGGACATCTCCTTGAATTCGATAATTATCTCCTTGACTCCGATAATTATCTCCTTGACTCCGATAATTATCTCCTTGACTCTGATAATTTGTTTCTCCACAGGAGTCGTGACATTAAGGAGTGGTAATCCTAGCCTAATAACCATTTCCAATCCTAGCTTACAAATCGTATAGACAATCCTATTAAATCAAGTTTGCATCGTAAACCATATTTTCATTCTAAACCATAGAAACCATAGTTTGCTTAGTAAGCGAATGTTAAGTTTTTGTACATAGGGGTCAATTTCGCATATTCCTCGACCATGAACATGTGTCTATCATTCTCAAACGGAACCTTCCTAAACAGACTTGCATGACCCACCATAACCTCATTTTGATGCACGGTTTCCATTCCATGCCCTGGTTAGGGATTCAACACGTGTCCCTAAAAGCCTATAGGAGGTGGGATTCAACGTGCAATAGAATGATGGTCATTTCTCAGATCAACGAACCGTCGAATCCATTGGATTCAGGACATTGGGATAGTGATAGGGGTGGACCTCTATTCTGGGTCCATGGACAAGGGATCATTTTTTTGGTCAATTTTGGAAACTATGGTTTTGTTCAGTAAGGGCATATCCAATTTCCCCACATAGGGGTCATGTTTGAAAATACCTAGATAGTGAACATGTGGCTAGAATTACCACATGGAACCTGCCTAAACACGCTTTCATGACCAACCGAAAGCTCGTTTTTATGCACGGTTTCCATTCTATGCCTCGGGTTGGGATTCAACAAGTGTCCCTGAAAGCCTGTAGGAGGTGGGCTTCAACATGCCATAGAATGATGATTGTTGCTCATATTGATGAACCGTCGGCTCCGTTGGATTCAAGACATCGGGATAGTGCTACAGGAGGCCTCTAATTTGGGTCCATGGACAAGGGTTCATGTTTTTGTTAAATTTTGGAAACTAGGGTTTTTCTTAGTAAGGGAATGTCAAATTTTTGCACATGGGGGTCAACTATGCATATTGCTTGATTGTGAATGGGTGGCTAGAATTCCCACATGGAACATGACTAAAAATGCTTGCATGACCCATCCAAATCCTTTTTTGATGCACGGTTTCCATTCTATGCCCCTAGTAGGGATTCAACAGGTGTCCATGAAAGCCTGTAGGAGATGGGATTCAACGTGCGATAGAAGAATGGTCATTGCTCGGCTCAACGAACCATCAACTCCATTGGATTCAAGACATTAGGATAGTGGTAGGGGTGGACCTCTACTCTGGGTCCATGGAAAAGGGATCATTTTTTTGGTCAATTTTGGAAACTGGGGTTTTTCTCAGTAAGGGAATGTCCAATTTTTGCACATAGGGTCATATTTGCAAATTCCTCTACCGTGAATGTGTGGCTAGTGTTCCCACATGGAAACTTCCTAAACATGCTTTCATGACCCATGAGAAGCCTGTTTTGATGCATATTTTCCATTCTATGCACCGGGTAGGGATTCAATAGGTGTCCGTGAAAGCCCGTAGGAGGTGGGCTTCAACGTGCCATATAATGATGATCGTTGCTTGGATCAATGAAGCGTCAACTCCATTGGATTTAGAACATCGGGATAGTGCTATAGGAGGCCCTCTAATCTAGGTCCATGGACAAGGGATCATATTTTTGGTCAATTTTGTAAATTAGGGTTTTGCTCAGTAAGGGAATGCCAAATTTTTTCCCATGGGAGTCAACTTTGCATATTGCTCGACCATGAACATGTGGCTAGCATTACCACATGGAATATGCCTAAACACTGTTGCATGACCCACCGAAAGCCCATTTTCATGCACATTTTCCATTATATGCCCCGAGTAGGCATTCACTAGGTGTTCTTGAAATCCTGTAGGAGGTGGGATTCAACGTGCGATAGAATGATGGTCGTTACTCGGATCGATGAACCATCAAATCCATTGGATTCAAGACATCGAGATAGTGCTAGCAGTGGCCCTCTAATCTGAGTCCATGGACAAGGGATCATTTTTTGGTCAATTTTGGAAACTAGGGTTTTTCTCAATAAGCGAATGCAAAAAAATTTGCACATAAGGGTCAGCTTTACAAATTCCTTGATTGTGAACGTGTGGCTAGCGTTCTCACATGGAAAATTTCCTAAACACCCTTGCATGACCCATCTACATCGTATTTTGATGCACGATTTCTATTCTATGCACTGGGTAGGGATTCAACAGGTGTCCCTAAAAGCCTATAGGAGGTGGGCTTCAACGTGCCATAGAATTATGACTATTGCTCGGATCGACAAACCATTGGCTCCATTGGATTCAAGACATAGGGATAGTGCTACAAGTGGCCCTCTAATTGTTGAAATATTGTAACTTCAAAGAATATTATATATGTATATTTTTATGGTCCCCGATGGTCCGAGAACCACTTGTATTACTTTGTACCCCAATGCTTCTAATCGGAAGAACTAATAAGAGTCATGAGGTAGTGCCCTCTAATTGTAAAGGTGGGTCATTAGCACCCCAGTGTGGTTACTTGAGGCTACATGTGTAACTCGAGCCTACATGTCAGAATGAATAATTAAAGTGAATGGATGAATATAAATAGAGGTGTGACGCTCCTCATTTGGAATACACACTCTCACTTGTATAGCGCATTAGTGGAGAAGAGAGAGAAGTATCTGGAGAAGGAGGAGGATCAGGCTTTGAGCTCCTTGTGGTTTTATCTTTTATCTTTTGGGGCATCTATATTGAGGAATCTTTTTCTAGGTTTTTCCCTTTCGGGTTTTCCCAGGATAAATATTTGTGTTCTCTTTTTTATGGTTGTGCTTGTCTATCTTTCAGTGATCCTGTTTATATGCTTTTGTTATGAAATTGAAATGAAATACTAATGATCTAGCTTAGCATATGAAAATTCAACATGGTATCAGAGAAACCTTGAAAGAAGACATTGTGCAGCTACAGAAGTTAGGGCTTATTACTTTTTGGTTCTCTCTCCACAATCTTTCAGTAAAAGAAGGCTAGGATGACTCTCCTTTGAAGGGCGCATCTTTCTATCGAAGCAGAATTCAATTCCGAGCATTTTCAGTTTTCCGTGTGGGAAATTAGGGCTTCTTGTAGAAGAATAATTTTTGAGTGAGCCCAGAATAGGATTTATCTCCTCATCAAAATAGAATTTTAGAGATCTGGATCAAGATTTTTGGTAGGGTGAAACTCCGAGAAAGTCAAACCCTAGTTTGACCCCGAGCTAGAAAAACCCTAAATACTAAAACTGCTAAGTTTTGGTACTTTTGATATATTCCAATATTTGCAAAGGCTCAGGAGCTTCAAATTGTATAAGCCAAAGATAAAATCTGAATGTACACTATGTCCAAAATTCAGCCTTATTTTCGCTATATTCTAGGAGATATGATCCCTCCAAGTTAGGCTATCAGCCTCTTCCAGAATTCATACCTAAACAGGGCACCTGGGGAGAATTGCTATAGCTTGGGATAAAGAGGTCCAAATGGAATTCCTGAAGATGTTCTAGAAATAGAACAGACTATAATTTTTTTGGTATAAAGTTTAGAACTAGAAGACGAAATAGTGACACGCGGTCGGCCGTACAACTTCACTGTTTTGAACAGTCCTGTAACAGGTCACCTTGGGAAAAGGATCATAAATCCCAATAGGTGAAACAAATTCTGATGAAACCTATGGTGTTGGATCAGAAACATGTGAGGTTACCATAGTACGAAATCAGACACAGAGGATCAGTAATTTTAGAGACATCACAGAAGCAGTGACAGGCATTTCTGCAGAAGAAATTGGAAAACTAGGGCTTCCTGTTCCGAGAGCTTCCCTCCACTGTTTTCAAAAAATGAGTACATTGGACAGCTCCATTTGAAGAGATCTATATTTCTATCCAATCAGATCTAAAATATTCCAAGTTTTGAAAGTTATGGTTTCTCTGACAAACCCTAGATCAACCAGCTCCAGAAGCAGGACGGACACCTCAAATCGGTAAGATCTAATCTTTTGCTATTTTCATTTGAGGTTCTCATTTCAAAGTGATCTATCACATCAGCTTGATTATAAGCTTGGTGAATTTGACAACTTCCAAGCATGGAAGTATTTGATCTCTCTTAAGAAAATGAATTGGACACCTACATGAGTAGAGAGGTTCCAGTTCTAGAGGGAGATGAGGCTCAAAGCCTTACACCAGAAGAACTTGGTGAAGGCCAAGAAGATCATTGTTGATTCAATCATGGATCAACTTGTACCACAAGTGTCTTCCCTAAAGACACCAAAAGAGATGTTTGATTCCTTCACCAAGCTATTTGAAGGAAAGAACATACATCGGAAGATTACCCTAAGAAACAAATTGAATAGGTAAAAGAAGAAGTGAAGAATGCAAAAGTGGTGATAGCCACCTTGAATGGCCTCCCAGGATCGTGGGATCCATTCATGTGAAGAATGTATGCCAAAAGAAAGTGATTACTTTCAGCTCGACTCATAAGAGGAGAAGAAGAAGATGGGAGCAATTGAATATCAAGCTCTCACCATTCAAAGAAGATCCCTCAAGCGATGAGGAATATGAAGAACTCAATTCTTGAAGAACCTCTTATTCATCTTATCATTTGGATAAGAAATGATGATTTCATGAATGAAGAAGATGATAAAGTAGAATGATCAAGATGGAGTCTACCCACGAAACAAATAAAAGATAAGTATTCAATTGTCATTTCATGATATTGTTTTGTTATACATTTGATTATATTCAGTTGATGTGTTATGCATGATAGATTGTTTGCATTAATGACTATATACTCATGATGCTATACAACTCTCCATTGCTACTTATCAAACCTCTTTGCTGACATATTGGATTAGTGCAAAATCTCAAAGATGTCATGGTAGAGATGGAAGGAATCTAGAAAGTTTCTGTGAGATGTGGATGAATGTTGTATTGGATAAATAGTTGCATGATGCATAAGAATTTGTCATTATGCACATGTTTTATAAAATAGTTCTAACCATGCAACTGGTGCATTTGAATTCTAGGAAAGGTCCTGTACAACCTGCTACAAGAAAAGAAGGATGAGACATGTTCTGAAGAACAAGTGACGACAATTCAATAAACATGAATCTGAAGCTCCCAGGGTCAGAGACACCATGACGAAAGAAAGAGCTCCAGAGAGTGGTATATCCACCTCGAAGGATGAAGACCACCATGGGTATGAGAGATAACTCAAGATAAGAATGCTATGAAAGAAGCTATGATCAAAGAATAACAGTTGATCATGGGGAATAATGTATACGATATGATTTCGAGACATAAAGGGAAGTACGTAGTATCTTCCATATGGATCTACAAGAACAAGTGTACAAACCAAGGTTCATGATTTGCCTCAGAAAGAATAGAATATGACATGACATACTCTATTGACCAGTATATATCAAGCATATAACCACTTCTATAGAATGAAGAAGGAAGATAATACTCCACTTCATGGGGAGTGACTACAGAAGATATCTAAGTTCGACACGGTACGACATGATGGACAACTTCCTGATGGATCGAGACTTTACCAAGAGTAAAGAGGGTTCCAACTTTCAAAGTTGAATGAAAAAGACTAGGATATGTTGATGATCTAACAAGACGAACTCATGGAAGATGTTATGATGAAAGAATACTAGAATGATGTTTGGGATATAGTACTCAAACCAAAAAGCAAGAATGTGGTATCTTACAAATGGATTTGCAAGATAAAATATGTTGTTGATAGAAGTAAGGAAAGACTTGTGGCTAGAGGTTTCTATAAGAAAGAGGGAATTAATTCTGAAGAGACACTTACTCCAGGAAGCAAGGTACACTTCCTTCAGAACTATGATGGTAGTTGCTTCCATGATGAAGTAAAGAAAATCCTTCCTTAATGGTATGATTGGGGAAGAGTTTTACATCGAATAGTCACAAGGATTTGAAGTTGAAGACAGATGGACTCGTATATGTAAGTTGAAGAAGGCCCTCTATGGCATGAAGCAAGCTCCTAGAGCTTGGTATGGAAGGATAGACAGTTTCCTGTCAATTATGGGCTTTACCAAGAGTAAAGTTGATCCTAACCTTTATCTCAAGGTTATAGAAGATGAACCTGTCATCCTGTTATTATATGTGGATGACTTATTCTTGATAGGGAATGAGAAACAAATCATGGAAAGCAAGAAGAAACTAGTAGAAGAATTTGAGATGAAATACCTTGGGTTAATGCATTATTTCCCAGGTCTGCAAGTATGGCAAAGTTCAGAAGGAATCTTTCTCAACCAGGGAAATTATGCGGTAGAGATATTGAAGAGATTCAATATGTTGGAATGCAAAGTCATGGCCACACCCATGGACTCCAACCTGAAGCTGTTAGCTGATGACTCATCAGAGTTCGTGGATGTGACTCACTATAGACAGATCATTGGGTCATTGATGTACTTAACAAATACCATACCGGACATTTGTTTTGCAGTGAACACCTTAAGTTAATATCTTGTTCAACCAAGACGGGTTCACCTAGTAGATGCAAAATATGTGATGAGATATCTGAAACGGACTATAGACTTTGGTCTATACTATGATGGTAGCCATGAGTATAGATTGTATGGCTACAAAGATGCAGATTGGGATGGAAGTATCTCAGACAGGAAAATCACATCAGGTAGATGCTTTTCAATTGGGTTCTACTATGAGTTCATGGTTTAGCAGGAAACAGTCCAGTGTTTCTCTTATCACGGCTGAAGCAGAATACATAGTAGATTGCTCTGCTAAGTTGTGAATCCATATGGATTTGGAAGCTGATATCAGGTCTCTTTGACCTAAAGATGGATACGACAATGATTCTATGTGATAACCAGAGTTGTGATGATAGAGAACCCTGTGTTCCGTCGTAACACATAGAAATCTGGTATTTCTACATACGAGATAAGATGCAGATGATGATGTTTTAGTATTTACATACTATAGATGCAGATGATGGTGATTCATTATTTCTATACTAAATATAGAGATGATGATGTTTCAGTATTCCCATATTGAAGATATAGATGATGATGATTTCAGTATTCCCATACTGAAGATATAAATGATGTTTTAGTATTTACATACTGTAGATGTTAGATGATGGTGATTTTGTATTTCTATATTGAATATAGAGGTGATGATGCTTTCAGTATTCACATACTGGAGATACAGATGGTGATAGTTCAGTATTCACATATTGAATATGTAGATGATGATGGTTTAGATGATGATGTGTTGACAAAGCCTCTGTCTCGGGTAAAGTTCAAACACTTTCGAGATAAGCTGGGTGTTGTTTGAAAAGACCTTTCCCAAAATGGGGAGTAGTGATGTAGCAGTGGGATTGTATCATCCCTGGGAACATTCCTTAAAGTGATCCGGTGACCTTGGTCCTCAAGAATGAAGAGGGATTGTATCATCCCGAGACATCTGTCCATAATAGATCTGGTGACCTTGGTCCTCAAGAATGTGGTAGGATTGCATCATCCTTGGACTTATTCCTAAAGTGATAGGGATTTATTCTCCCGTAATCAATCCGGTGACTTCGGTCCTCGAGAATGTGGTAGGATTGCATCATCCTTGGACTTAGTCCTAAAGTGATAGGGATTGATTCTCCCGCAATCAATCCGGTGGCTTTGGCCCTCAAGAATGTGGTAGGATTGCATCATCCTTGGACATAGTCCTAAAGTGATAGGGATTGATTCTCCCGTAATCAATCCGATGGCTTCGGTCCTCGAGAATGTGATAGGATTGCATTATCCTTGGACATAGTCCTAAAGTGATAGGGACTGATTCTCCCATAATCAATCTGGTGGCTTCGGTCCTCAAGAATGTGGTAGGATTGCATCGTCCTTAGACTTATTCCTAAAGTGATAGGGATTGATTCTCCCGTAATCAATCCGGTAACTTCGTTTGTTGATGGGATTACATCATCCCTAGACTTTAAGTCCAAAAGTGATCCAAAGACTTTTTGTCTTTGAGTTGTGGATTGCAGGTTGTAGCTGATGATGATGATGCAGTACTGATTGAAATATCATAGTATGATGATGATGATGTACTGATCGAAAGATTAGAGTATGATGATGATGATGTACTGACCGAAAGATCAGAGTATGATGATGTTTCTGATCGAAAGATCAGAGTGTGATGATGATGATTCTGATCGAAAGATCAGAGTATGATGATGATGACGTGCTGATTGAAAGATCAGAATATGATGATGACGTACTGATTGAAATATCAGAGTATGATGATGATGTTTTCGATCGAAAGATCAGAGTATGATGATGATGTTTCTGATTGAAGGATGAAAGTGTGATGATGATGATTCTGATTCAAATATCAGAGTATGATGATGATGATGTTGCTGCTGATCGAAAGGTCAAAGTGCAGAAGATGTTGTTGCTGATCGAAAGGTCAAAGTGTTGAAGATGTTGCTGATCGAAAGGTCAAAATGTTGAAGATGTTGTTGCTGATCGAAAATTCAAAGTGCTGAAGATGTTGTTGATCGAAAGGTCAAAGTGCTAAAGATGTCGCTGTTGATTGAAAGATCAAAATGCTGAAGATGTTACTGATCGAAGTGGTCAAAGTATTAATGATGATGAATATTGAAGATTGAAGATGAATACTACATGATGTTGAAAAGCTTCCAATGATTTATAGATGTGTTACCCTGATGATGTTGATGATGTCCTCTCTCTCTCTCTTATTATTGTTGTTTTTTATGTTGTTGTAGAATACCCTTCTCGTTAAGGGGGAGTGTTGAAATATTGTAACTTCAAATATATTCTATATGTATCTTTTTGTGGTCCCCGATGGTCCTATCGGGAGAACCACTTGTATTACTTTGTACCCCGATGCTTCTAATCGGAATAACTAATAAGAGTCATGAGGTAGTCCCCTCTAATTATAAAGGTGGGTCATTAGCACCCCAATGTATTTACTTGAGCCTACATGTGTAACTCGAGCCTACATGATTAACTCGAGCCTACATGTCGGAATGAATAATTAAAGTGAACAGATGAATATAAATAGAGGTGTGGTGCTCCTCATTTGGAACACACACTCTCACTTATATAGCACATTAGTGGAGAAGAGAGAGAAGTATCTAGAGAAGGAGGAGGATCAGGCTTTGATCTCCTTGTTGGTTTTATCTTTTATCTTTTGGGTCATCTATATTGAGGAAGCTTTTGCCGGGTTTTTCCCTTTCAGGTTTTCCCAAGATAAATCTTTGTGTTCTCTTTTGTACGGTTGTGCTTGTCTATCTTTCAGTGATCATGTTTATATGCTTTTGTTATGAAATCAAAATGAAATACTAATGATCTAGCTTAGCATATGAAAATTCAACACTAATCTGGGTCCATGGACAAGGGATCATTTTTTTTGGTCAATTTTGGAAACTAGGGTTTTTTTGAGTAAGTGAATGCGAAATGTTTGCACGCAAGGGTTAGCTTTGACAATTCCTCGACTGTGAATGTGTGGCTATCTTTACCACATGGAACATTCCTAAAAACACCTGCATGACCCACCGAAATTCCTTATTAATGCACGATTTCCATTCTATGCCCTGGGTAAGGATTCAATAGGTGTCCCTGAAAGCCTATAGGAGGTGGGCTTCAACATGCCATAGAATAATGAACGTTCCTCGGATCAATGAACCATCGCCTCCATTTGATTCAGGACATTGAGATAGTGCTAGGGGTGGCCCTATACTATGGGTCCATGGAAAAGGGATCCTGTTTTAGGTCAATTTTGGAAACTAGGGTTTTTCTTAGTAAGTGAATGTGAAATTTTTGCACATAGAGGTCAGCTTGAAGGTGATTGTAGATATTACCCTCTTGAAAAAATACTTGTTGCAAACTATTATTCCATGTGTAGCTATTGACAATTTTTTTACCTGTTGTGAGGTGTTGAACTTGACTTATTTCCCATCATTGTTAGGCAAGAAATATTCGTTGTTTGTGTTTTAATCAAGGTGAAAGGAGTTGTCAATCTCTATGTGGAGGTGAATTAATCTTAGCATCTCATATCATTCGTGAGACTGGAAATTTGAAAGAAGGTTGTTTCCCATATTAATTTAGCTTGGTCATCAAAGAGATGTGAGCATTTGTACGATGAAATGCAGGAGGAGACAATGCCATTACATCAGTAACCATGTAATGGAACATGTTTATGTTTAGAAACAAGTGACCAACCTATTACGCCATTATTACAAAATACATATCTTCACACTACTAATGTTTCAAATAATACTCCATAAACATAAATTTATAAAACAATATTCAGAATAGTACTTCTCCAATCAATTTAAACTACAAAAAAATCACACATAATTTTCATCTCTTCCAAAGTTGTTCCTTGAGGCCATTCATTAAATGCCATGTACATTAACAAAACGATAAAATAATGTGCAGCGTATACATAATGTGCAAGATATAATCATAACCATTATTTTGAATCAACCTTATAATACTCGGATACTTTTAGGTTTGATGTGTATTCCATGTATCCGTTAGATGAAAGACATAATGCCAAACACTAATTTCATTTATGTAGACCACATAGGTCCATCACTTAGGTGTGTCAAATTCGTGCATCCTTTAAAAGTTTGTTAGGTTTTTATGTGGGTAAGGTGATTTTGTATTCCACTTAGTTGGATCAGTTTCTTAGCTGTGTTGGGTGCTTATGTGTTTTAGGTATGTTCCATGTTTGTGAATTCAATTTAACATTTAATATGCAATTGGATCGTGGTAACAAACAATTTAAATGTACATTTTTTTCATTACTCAATATTGTAATTGTGCATTGTTCTCAAATTTATAACTGATATCTCCATGCAATCGTAAAATCTATCAAAAATTGGGAACATTACACATAGAAACATTCTTGGACACATGTGTATAATCACACTTAAAAGACTGAACAATGAATATCTCAAGAGCCTTGATATGAAATATTTTTTATATCATGAAAGTTATAAAATACAAAAATAGTAGGCCCTTATATGGCCTGTCAATGTAAATGTATCAAAAACATCTTTGATGTACAAGCAAACAAAAGTACATATGTCCTAGACCGCGCCCCTATACTCTAACTTCCTATTGTATATAAAAATACATATTTCTCCTAGGAACACACATCAAAATTCTAACTTTCTCTTGTTCTTTCCTGACTGTGATGCTTGATTCCTCTGTCCATGACCACTGTGCATCTATGGCCGCTGCAAATAAATGGCAACATTTCTTGATCAAGTAACTGAACTAGTACAATCCAGCAATAACAAAGTTTGCAAATTTAAAATACGACTCAATTATACATAAAAAAAAAACACTCACTACATCCATCTGGGGTATCAATGCCTCTGGTGTCCTCCTCCTTGCAGAGAGTCTCTCTGCAATGCTTCTCTGCGAATAAAAAAAATGTCAATTATCTCAACAATTATCAACATGTACATGAATGAGAAAGTAATAATCAATTATGTAAAAAATGAACATCTCACAGAAAAAAATTGTTCCTAGGAATGATGCGGGGTTTCTCCGGAAGCAAGAGGAGTCGTAGGTTGAACATCAACCTCGGTCGCATCCACTAATGGACCAAGGTGTGGCTACATTCACCAAATGATAAAATAGTTAGACATCGTACAGACCATAGACAATACAAATGAACTGTACAATTACAAATATTCAAGTAGATGTACCTCTATGCAACTTATCCCTATTGTTGATGAAGCATCAAAAACCCCACTAAGGTCTGGCACAGATGACTCTACATCCTGAGGCTGTAAACACGCGAAAATAACATTAAGAAAAACTAGTTGTGAAGTGAATTCAAAGATAACCAGCAACTGCCATTAGAAGTGTGTACATTATCGTGGGATGAGTAGGTTGATCCTCATGGACACCCGCTCTTTTCAAGGAACAGGGTTGTCTGGTGTAAAAAACCCGCTTATCTATGTTTGGACTACGGGGAGATCCAAACCAAAGAGGCGGTGCAGGGATTTGCGATGATGTCTGTAGTCATAAAGTGTTACCATAGTTAGACATGGAGTTGAATGGATGGAATAATATGTACCAAAAAATAACATGTTGTAATATACTTACCCCTTCCTGGGACATATCTCCCCCATGGGAGTGACCACTTACAACAATTTCTTGCCCCTCTTCAGATGCAGATAGCATCTGCAAGTTTAAAAATTATAAATATTAGCAATCTATAAAGGAGTGTATAGTAAGAAATTTAAATAATTTGAACAAGATTCAGTCATTAACCATGTAATTACATTCTCCAGGTAATCATAAATTCCACCTTGGAATATTTCACTGAGATCAATGTCTCCAACATCAGGTTCTAAATGGGGTTCTTGCAACTTCAAAAATTGTAAATATTAGACAATTTAACAAATTAATCAAGACTAACACATACATTAAAAAAATGATATGTATTAACAAAATGACACATGTTTAAATATTACCTCAATGTTGGTTGTTCGGGTCTCGGATACAACCACACCGGGTGCACTACCACCCCCCTGAGAGGCATCAATCTCCTGCAAGAGTAAATATCGCATATATTATGAATATTTTAATATGTCACATACAATATGGAAAAATTAAAAATTGAACAATAATAGAGTTTTAACAATGTCCTTACCTTACCACCAGTCATCGTAGAGGTACCATGTATTGGCCCAAGACCATAATAGGATTGACCACATGTTTTACAGACATGTGGCTTGCTCTAAGGCACATGGGATGTCGATCTATCCCCACCAATAGATGTTCCTCTACCACCGAAAGCTGGTGGTTGTACCCCAGCAGAGGAAGAGGGAATTTCCTGGTCAATAGTAGTCGTGTGTCGAGAAACCATCTCATCTAGAGTTAGAAATGACCCTTGTGTCTGGGAAACCATATCATGTGTAAGAGGGATGTCTGCCCTCCGTAGCTGGGAACAGGGTGCAGGTATTTGTGGATTAGCATATCTATGCCTAGCATTGGGTTGGTGTTGGGGCATCCCCCTACCAACTCCTTGGAATCCCAACATGTCAAAATAGTTGACATGTTTCCCCATCACAAACTCTGCATACAAATTTTGGAGGAAGTACAATGGTACTTCCCTATTGGTGTGCGGGGGAATGTCAAAAACCATGTACCATCTATCCATCCAATGGTCTCTAATGGGTGGAAAGGTGCACTACTCAATTGAAATATGTGGCTTGGTGCTCTCCAGAATTCCATCCATGCTAGGCACTCTAAACAATGTATAGATGTGTTCTTTAGTTATTTTCAGTTCCTTTATCTCGTTGTAGCTCAACTCATCGGTGTATTCTTTTCTTTTCCTCTCCCTGTAGGATACAATGCTATACAAAGAATCGTTCGATCTTGTGATTGTATCAACAATAGTCAACAATGAGTCTGACAAGGAGTGGTGGAGCTCATCTCCATCCCTCGAGGCATAACCAATGTCTCTAAGATGGCCAATAACCCTCAATATCTCAGCATTGTTATCCATAGTAGCCACTGCAATTGCAAAAACAAATAAAATATCGTTAGAAAAATAAACACATGATATACTGACATCTCTAAGCACTGAAAAGTGTATAACTAATGTACAAAAAATAATAACATAAACTAAATCTATTATTTAAATTTTAAAATTGATCTTGAATTTTACAGTAAAGAATAAACATTTAACATTTTTTCATTTTAAATTTATGTCCTAAATTCAAGTATTAATTCCAATTTCCATATGCATGTGTACATAAAATGTCCTATGTGCATATGTTGATTAGGAAGATCCTATAGCTTATTTTAAGGCTTGGATTATGAAGTTTCATCAAAATTGTGAGGTTCTGACTAATTCCCTTGCAGGACCAGCTCCCAAATTGCAGGTAGAGGCAACGGCTAGACCCTAGAATAGGCGACATAATGTGCTATTGATGAATAAAATCCCAGTATAGGCAATGATTTTGTTAGATATGTAATTATTTGTTGTAGCGTGATGTTTTTTGGACTCCAAAGTCTATTTAGAAGATCTTTGTTTATATGTAATTTGGGCCATGTATGGATTACACTTGATGTTATTTTAGTTCTATGCCCTCTTTCTATATACCCATGAGAGACTTTAAGTGCATAATTGTGTATAGTGGCTTTTATGGTTGCAAGGTTTCCACTGGAATCTATCATGTATGATAGTATGTGATTGGCATGTAATCAAACACGTCAACCTCCCTATGTATCTTGATGTTCGTAGAGCCTATTTTTGAACTTCATTGTCTTGACCTTAACCAAAAAGTACCCTTCAATCAAGAGGAAATATTTGTTAAGCATGGGAAGCTTCTATACCTTATTTTAACACTTGGATTAGGAAGTTTCATCAAAACTATAGGGTGTTTATTGATGTTCTTGGACGATCAACTTCTATATTTCGGATACATGCAAGGGATTTACCATGTTTGTTTATGTATTTTAGGAAAGATATGAATTCTACTTGATTTTTTTTTAGTTGTATGCAAGCTTGCAATATAATTGACAAACTTTGCATAGTTGTTAATTTTGGTTTGGATTCACAATGATGCTTGTGAATATACATATGCAAATAGTGAATCTCATTTGTCTTTTATGAGTTAATTGGGGTTTTGGTTTACATTGGGCATGCAAATTACTTATGCAAACTTGCAATGTGCTTGACAAACTTTGCATAATTTTGGTATGGATTCACAAGGATGCTTGTGAATATCCATATGGAAATAGTGAAATTGATTTGTTTTTTGAGTTAATTGGGGTTTTGGTTTCCATTGGGCATGTGAATTTTGGGTATGAATTTAGGTAAATAATCAAAATTATTTGATTTTTTATGATTAAATTGGGGTTTTGGTTTCCATTGGTTTCTATTGGTTTCCATTGGCCATATAAATTAAATATTTTGGTTTAATTTCAAATTAGGGCAAACAAATTAATGAATTTAGGGAAAAAATCATGAGAAGATTTGAGGAAAATATGAGAATATTTGAGGAAAATATCTCACAAAGAAGAGGTTGATGGCTTTGGCTCACCCAAAACACATTCGCCCACTCTCATTCTACTCCGTCCAAGCTCCAATAGTGCTGTGTTGTGGCGAAAATGATGGGCTCGGCCCGTTTTAACCATAAAATAGGTTTTAGTAAACAGGAACGCGCTTATTCAAAGCAAAACGGGAGGACAATTCGCTTCAATTAAATGGGGGTGTGTTTTGGTCTACTATCCTAATTGGCATGCTTGTTGGCAGCCTTGGGACTAGGCTTGGTAGGGTCGGGATTGCTTGGGATGATTTCTATTTTATCGATCAAGAGTGATTGAATTCACTCTACCATTGCATCTAAAAGGTCCCTCAACTTTGTGCACTCACCCTAAAGCATTAATTGACAATCACTTGTGATAAGTTGGTATCCTGGTAAAAACTAAAAGCATTAATTATGGTTGTGTTCGGGTATGTGATAGCTTAGTAGAAAATAAATCATTAATTGAAATCAGATAACACTAGGATTCAAACAATTTTTGTACCTTGGAAACTATTCCATCTCAAATCCTGACTAGTCTATCAGTAAGGTGAATAAGTAATTTATTAATAGCGAATCAGTCACTTAATCCAAAATTAAATTGTGTATCAAATGATCAAAAATTATAATTAGAATGTACATTCATCACATTTCGTATTGATTTATGATTAATGCATTTGAGTTATTGGAATTATGAAATCTACATTCAGAATTGTGGTTTTAATCAAATGGTTATTGGATTTTGGAAATGTGATCATGAAAGTTGAACGTTTGAAACTAAAGTGGTTTTAAAATTTAAACTTTTGTTATCATTATTCCAATTTCCTAAATTGTCATCCTTGCATAGGTTGGGCCTGCTTCCACCATGACCGTTAAGTCTTTAGCCTATTTCAATATCAAATTTCTACCTTGTTTCATGTTTTAGTACATGGTATCTAGATAAGGGACAAGAGCTCATGCCAAGGTGCATGTAGCTCTATGCTTTAATCAAGACTCAATAAAGTGAGATGATGAGGCAAATCAATCAACACAATTATCAAGGCTCTTGTTGGAGAAAGCACCTCGATCACTTTCCAATCATTTTTTGCTTTTTCATTGAGAAGAGAGACATGGAGATTCATGCTAGTAAGAAAGATGGTGGGTCACTTCCTCTTTTGTTATTTTGTGAATGGTTGATATTAAGACTAGATCAAAAGAGTTCATCCATTTATCATGAATGGTTTCGCTGGTATTTACATGGAGATGAATGTACTTCTCAAAGCCCCTTGAAAATCATAGGAGAAAAGCTTTCCTTATGATTGGATATTACTATCATTGTTTGTAAGAATCCTGATGGATTAAGATTTTTCTTGTCTTGATAATTAGGATTCGAGGGGAATAGGTACCTTAAATCGTTCACATCAAAATTGCAATCAAAGTTAGTATTGATTCTTTTTCTAAGTCACTAATACATTTGGTCGGATTTTTCCATGAAATATTTCCACGTTTAATTTGAACATTCGTGGATTAATACTTCATTTTTTTTATCATGATAGAAAAATCGTGGCAATATCGATGTTTTTAATCTTAGAGGAATTTTCGTCGCTATATCGATGATATATGGCTATCTTTGCACACCCACCAAACCAATGCCAGCTTTCAATCGGGTCAACTCATGCATTTTCAACACATTTGCTATAGTGGAATGCATGGAAATGAAAATGCAAATCAATGGGAGGAATTTGTGAACAATGATATGGACCATTCACCAACGAGTGATGAAGACCTAATTCATGCCAAATATTCAGTTGATGGTAGATTTGTTTTTTCTTTATTTGATAAAATGGTACATTTCAAAGAACAATCTACCTTGTGGGAGTATTCCTTCAAAGTTAGCGACGGATTGTGCAGAACTAAGGATGTCCAAATTCTTGATTTGGTACATCGTGTTACAGGTTTAGAGAAAAGAATTGTGGAAATTGAAAAAATAATTGGCCAAAAGGATCAACTTATTAAGGATCAATGTTCTAAATTTACCGTAGTTCGAGCAAAATTGATTTCTTACCTTGCAGACAGAATGAAAGACATGTATCAGGCTCAAAAGAAAAAAGATTAGGAAACTATAGGGAGACTTGAAAATGAGCTAAAAAATATGCCTGAAGTTTTGAACATGCCAACACTGAAAAATATATTTGGTAAGGAAGCAGAAATTCAGCAAGAATTGAAGTAGAAAGAAACATTTATTGTAGGTTTGAAGGTTGAGTTTCAAAGGGCATTGAGAGAAATGATCATTAAACAACAAAATGAGTCTGCAGAATATGAAGCAATATTGGAAAAATTGAATAAAACAATTAAAAACAAAAATGAGTTGCTACAAAAAAAGAGAATTGAAAGGATTTCAACAACTCTCGAGGCTAAAAGTGCTAGAAGAGGAAAAAAATCAACAGTCAAGAGTAAACAATTCTGCACACCAAAGGAATCAACAGTCAATGGTAAACAGGTCTACACACCAGAAGAATCAAGAGTCAAGGGTAAATAGGTCTGCACACCAAAAAATCAATAGTCAAGGGTAAACAAGTCTGCACACCAGAAGAATCAACAGTCAAGGGTAAACAGGCCTGCACACCATAAGAATAAACAGTCAAGGGTAAAAAGGTCAACACAACAAAAGAATCCAAAGTGGAGGTTAAAAAAGCCATCACACCAAAACTTTTTGTTAGTACAAAACTAGGTGATGTGACTATGGAGACCTTACTCCAATTTCAGAATTCCTTGCAACAACGAGAGAAGACCTTGAATGAAGCTTCTTCAACAATTAATGTTGTAGAGTTTACATTTGGCTCATCAAATCCAACATTGAAGAAGAAGATAGAGGAGAAGGAGGCCGAAATTAGAGATCTTCACCAAAAACTATTGGAGAAGGGAAAAGCACTACATTTGGGATGTGATAGTGAGATGCAATATTTGAAATCCCAAATTAAATCTTTGTAAAATAAACCTATGGCAGAAGCAATTTTGTATACTCCATCTGATAGCAATTTGAGGGCACAAGAGCTCGAGAAGGAGGTACAATACGTCAAGAGAAAATTAAGTGCAGTTCAATCTGACTTGAATTGGACAGATCATGATCTTAAAAGAAAGGAAGATGAGCACTCAAATAAAAATAATAATAATGTAGAGATGTTGAAGAAATGCCTAGAAGAAAAATATAGATTTCATACAAAAGTGATAAATCTTGCAAACAAAGTGAAAGAGCAAGAAAAACAATTAAAACATATGGTCAATGAAGATTTTGTAGAACTGGAAGGTTCTGGAAAAGGCAAGAGAAGCTATAGCAATTTTTTTTTATTCTAGAAAGGAGGAATTGCAAAAACCTCCCAACTTCCAAGCAGCCTAGATTTCTAAAATAATATGGTGTACATTTGATGTCTATGTACGTACTAATATTGGTGTAATAAAAATTGTCAGTATTTCTTGGCAATGCATATATTTTGATATAGTTAATGTGTTTCTAATGTGTAATCCATATGTGCATTTTTCCTATGTATAAGAGATTTTAATGTGCAACCCATACCGATAAGTGTGTTGAAAGTACAAATGATGAAATATATTCTTTGTAATATATTCTACAAATGAATTGACAGATCATCATTTCATCCTATATTGAATAAATTGCACTATAACATAGACATACCAACCTTTTCTACAAACTCTTGTACTTATTTCTATAAATTGTAAGATCTACAGTAAAATCGAAGTCATCCAGAACAACAATTGATAGTATTTTCCAAATTTTCATGGCAGCTAGAACTAGAAATGCACACCAATTCCAATCGAAGTACACTGTAGGTATGAAATTTGGAAGTTTGCATACAAAAACCTAATTAGATTAGTATAGTTTTAATTTCAGACATAAATTAAACTTCTATTGTGAAATAAGAATGCATCCAACATTTGAAATAAGAACAGAACAGCTGTAAATGTTGGTTTCTTGTTGACGAGCATCATAGTTTGGAAACCAATTTCATGGCTCTGCAAGTTTGTATGGTCTGTTTCTTTTTCATTATAATATAAATCATCATTGTTCCTTACAGAAATTAATAAATGAGAGCATAACATATATAATACATTCCGAAGAAAAAAACAGAGATAATGCAAAAATATAACAAGATCGATACTCAAGAAAGTTTTAAAAGGGGCCCAAGACCATTTTTTATTATATTATGCTTTCATTATAGAGCAGAGGGATAATTTATAGTTGAATGAGTAACATCAAACAACTCCTTCAATAATAATTGTCCCTACTACCTATTAAATTCTATTTATAGACCTCAAGGGTCGGATTGACCATGTTACAAGTGGATTTCATTTAAGTGAAACTGAAATGTGGATTCACCCATGAGCCAAACCGTCCTCTGCTGTACTTTTATGGATTTTGTCACATGCCTCAATTTTCGAAACAATTTAATGTTAATGAGGAACATTATGTTATATTTTATGCTAAGTTTGTAATTGATGACCAAGTGGGGTTAAGAATAATTAATGTATCTTAGAATATTTTATCTATAAATAAATAAATGATGAGACAATAGCTTAGGGAAGCTTTTAAAAGAGTGTTAACTGGTCACTTGGTGGAGGAGACTAGGTGGAGAGTATACTGACAAGTGGCAGCATCCTCAAACTACTTCTAACGGTTGCAGGTGGCAACTTCCCTATATTTGTGGTCATGATTCCCCAAGAAAGTGGAATTGAAGCAGGTGTCTCATTAAGTAAAAACTGACCCAAAATACCTAGCAATTATTATAAAACTTCCCATTGAAGACAACTGAGGTTGCTCATTTTTTCTGGATTGTGATCATTCATGGTGAATGAAGTGCACATGAGAAATTCGATGGAGGGGAATTATTGATGTGAGTTTGAGGGGTTAACTGCTAAGAACTAAACTTATGTAGATGTAAGGCTAAAGTTCTTACTAATGTAAGAAGGATTGAATTACTGTTGTAATTTGACCAGTCAGGTGACAGAAGGTCTTAAGGATACATCCTTCACCCAGTACTCTACCAGGAGGACCAGGAATAGGCTCGGGGGTCCTGAGGAAGTGTAGACTAAGCTTTCTCTAGGAGTTGGTTGGGAGGAACAACCTCCTTAAGCTGTTGTCACCTCATCATTTGATAGGTTTTATTTGTTTAGGTTATTTATCATTTATTTATTGTATTCAGCAAATGTTTACTAGTTTTTCAAAGATATGTATGTTTTTGTTTTGTTAGGGTTATGCAGAGAAGAGTATTTTGTATTGATAAAATTAGTGATTATAGGTTATGTTTAAAACAGTAGTATTATTGCTAAATGAAAAGTAAATAGAATTAAATTACCACACTGCATTTTTCCATGCCTAGTATAGGCAGTACTATAGTACAACTGGTTGATTAAGCAAATGTGATGATTTGTTTATCAACTCTGAATGAAAAATGTAAATGACTTCTTTTATAGTTTTTATCTGAATCATTACAGAAAATAGCAGTACTTGCTCTAGCTACTGGAAGTATCTATATTAACTAATTTTCAAGAAAAGAACTAAATACATATATAATCATTAATAGACATATTATTCACAGAAGCATTACTAGTACTAATAATTATTGTAAACATAATAGATAGAATTATTTAAATAAACATAGGAACAGTAAAAAGATAATACTAGGGTTTTAACCAAGATAGTAATCCATAGGACTTGTTAATAAATTAATCATAGGACAAGTTCATATTTTACAATGTGTTCGGCAATACATATGTTTTTAATGTAACCTTCCAGACTTACTTAGGGTTTACAAGAGGTAGGTTTAATCCCTAAAAATAGATTTTTACATTCATAATCATAACCTAACATTTAACACCTGTAAATATTTATTACTGAAAGTAAAAAAATAGGAAATCAAAACTAAAACCATTTCTGTAAAAATCCATCTCATTTTAGAACTGAAGGTTATACACAATTAATAACCAATTTGAGAGAGAAACATAGTACTGTATTCACGTAAGAACACTATAAAAATTTAGAAAGTATATAATTACTATAAATTATTTACATTAAATGGTAATTTTAAAAGTAAATAACACTGTAAAACAAATTGATAGAAACGAAATAAATTAAGGGTAATGACCTATGGCCTTTTATAAATATCGGTAAAGGCTAAAGCCTGCTCAAAATTAACTATACAAAATTTAAAAACCAATCTTTTCATAAGTAAAAACCCTATAATTTCTTTTAAAAATAGAAAACTGTAAACCAAAATTTATAATTACTAATAACCCTTGTCAGTTTACAAGTTTCGACTAAGTGAGCAGTCTTTTCTTTTCAATTAAAATACATTTAAAACTTAATTAACCAGGAAGAGGTCGAACAACCTTATCATGTCTCAGAGTTGAGTTCTAAGATGAAACCAAAGAAGTTTACATTGTCCAAGAAGCAAGGGCACTGTCACTAAAACCTTAATGTCACAGCTACATTAGCCTTCAACATTCTTGCACGCAATACCATTTAGGGTTTGTAATATTAAAAAAAAATAACAAGAAGGATTCTAATAATAAAACCCAAGTTGAGTTCACAACCAGCAACGAAGTTTCTTTCCATTCGGACCACCACATGAATGCAGGAGAAGACCCTCAGTTCAACCGGGGCTTACTAGGGTTTATGAAGCCGTGAATGGGAGAGTTGTGCTTCTAGCTAACCCCCATTCTCTGTAAGAAGAACCTGCACATAAGAATAAGTGTTAGTTATAGCATTTAAATGTGTTTTGAAATTTATAACTTTCATGCAGTAAATAACATTGACCGACAATTTACCTGATAAGAAGGCATTGGAGAAGTCGTGAATGCAAATAGGTGGACCAACTTGTTGGCACCTGAAAGAGGAATACCCCCCTAATAAATTATAGTGTTGATTACCACTGAAACCCTAAGTGCAAAACCAAAGGTAAACCAACAACACTCCCACGAGATCGAAGAGTACTTTACTCAGCTCTATCACTGTCTAAATTACCAACTAAATCTTTGATTCAGTGAAGGAAAATGATTTGTTCCACTCACGCAATTCTCCATAGAGGTCATAGATTTCTTAAACACTTAAAAACCAGCTCTTACTTCTCCCAAGACCAAGCTCGTAGTGAAAATGGAAAGCTGGAGGTTAGCAAGGAGTATTGGCAGCCACGAGCTCCCAGCTGGGCCGCACCAGACAAGAAACCCTTGCACTCTTGCAAATGAAGTTTAGGGTAAAAACCAAAGTCAACTTAACATTGAGTTTGATCCTCCACGTGTCCTTCTAGATTTATCATCGATGTGGGTAACTTCTCTATAGTCTTGTATGCAGTTTACAATCTGCATTAAGATGTTTACCAATCAAACGTTAAATCATTAAAATATTATCATATTTTGATTTCTAATAATGTTTTGTAATTCGATCATTTTGATACCAAATCTATCAACCTTAGTAATAATATAAGTTTTTTCTTTAAGGTTTGTTGTAAGTCACTATAGGGTAATGTATTCTTTTATGCTAACCTTGTTTATCAAACATAGGTAAAGGGCAAGTTTAACCATAAATTACTTCAAGAAGCTGATCAAATGACTCACTGAAGTAATATTTTTAATTGTAAGAGCTGGAAGGTAAGATGTTAAACTAGAACCTAAGCTATAACCAGATCTCTTATATTATTGTAAACCAACATTCTTACCTCAAGTTTTTGCTAGACAAACTTGTGTAAATGTATAAGTGTATAGCTAAAAGATACACCCGAATTTGAGGTAAAAGGCATTCTTCCAACTAAGATTAGAATCTTGACCCACTTCTTTTAATGCATTGTGTAATTGAGAATACTAGTAAATGTAGTCCATAAACCCATATAACAATCTTAATGTCAATCTAGCATCCAAACTTTGAGTAAATGGATAGCAACAAAAGTGGGTCTGGGTTTATTTTATTAAGAAAATAGTGTTCATAAAACCTTAGAACAAGGGTAATGTGATAGACACCAAATGTTGTTGAATGATATAGGTGTCAAGATGTAAACTTTATTCTTTCTATTTAAACCTGAGATTATAAATAAATGTAAGCAGGAATACCAGTGTTCATTAGAATTTTATCCTTAATCATCCAAATGAATTGATGTCATTTGATAGTATTTGATGATGTTTTCTCAACCCATGCATATGCAGTATTTGTTGTAAAATATTTATGGAGTTGTGATGACTGAAAAAGACCAACGTTACCTCTGATGGAGACTAGCTGCATTTAAACATTCTAAGATGAGCATCATATTTATGCTAGAGAAGTATCTTCTTGATCTGAATATATACATATTATTTTTACTGGAACATACGCTTACCTGTTAGAACCTGTAAAGAACCATCAATTCCACTATGTTAGCTTTAAGCTAAGTAAGCCCTGATCATCCCTAAGAAACTTCCCCTACTTGACAAAAGAAATAAACAGTATACCTAGCATCAATAAAATACAAGTTCCTTTTCTACTTTCTGGAAAATTACAACTACTAAGTTGAAAATAGTACTAACACAGTTTTTAAAAGACAAGCCTCTAGATAATACAAATTCTTATAAAGGAGGAAACTGTGTTTCTCTTTTAAATTGTTTCTTTATCTGCTAACAGTTAGGGGTACCTTAGCAGCGACATTTGACATTTTATGTCAAATGAAAAATTTTAAATTTTTATGAATTTTTGAGTTATTACAGCTTTAAACGAATAGTACCAACCACTATGGAACAAGGAAAACACGACAGTGCAACATAGGGGGGAAAACATGGCTGAAGTGGACATGTTTCAACACCAGGGGTAGAAGGGAGTAGAAGAGGAAGTTGCATTCTAGTTATCTGGAGGGGAGATGTGAGTAGAGAAGAATTATAACAGAGATGCACAATGTGTGAGAGGTATTTAAGGAGAAAATGGAAATACCAATGAAAGAAGAAAATGGTAAGAAAGAGAGAAATACAACCGACAAATATGGCTTAGCGGAAAACAACATGCAATACCCATATGATGTGGACAAATTAAAAGCTGGAATTGAAGAAATCAATCCTGCTATGCCACCGAGAGGGAATTCTTTGTTTGTTGAAGAGGGACAGGGTGCTGACTTAGGGCAGGAAATACTTCACTGAGTGATGGGAAAGGAATGTCAAATGAACATAAAAACAATAAGATGCAATGGAATTGCCAATGAAATCCATCGAACCTGGATGAGACTGTCTCCAATTCTTTCCAATTCTACCCATTTCACTCATATTATCAGCGAACTCAAATTTGTGCACATCTGCAGCCATGCTGGACAAAAATTAACGAACATAGAGAATTGATTGAATACTGCATAGCCTACTGATAACAGTGGCCCCTATTTGTCAATCTTACATAAGAAGCAACATGATTGGTAATTGACTGTAGCTTCTAGGAAGGAATCCATGGGGTCAGGCCAAATCTGGATATATGTACTGTGTTGGCCCTTGGAATAATTGAAAGGAGGGAAAAAAGGTTAATCACAATGAAATGCTAAGTTCACATCTAGGTGATGCAATCATTCTCAATGCCGTTAGAATCTGACTAGATTCAGGTTCATCAAATCATAGAATTTTATGGTTTGTTAAGTGACGTATTTGACGATTGGTTGAAATTTAGAATATGGTAGGTTGGGAAAAGAGAAAACTACCATTTACAGGTTTAAATGATTATATGACATATTTTACACTCAATACATTCGGCACATGTATGACAAGTTGAGATATGGGAAAATGAAATCAAGCATGTGCATGGATTTTACTGAAGCAAGTCAATTTTGGATTTCTTTACTCAAATGCACTCCCAACATGAAAAAACTGTGGTTGAGGGAAATTAGACCTGCAAAAACTGTAAAAACTATTGTTTAGGGAAATTAGACCAAGCCTAGGAGAATTATTGGTAAAATCTTCCTAACTAGCCTTAGGGAAATGCCCGCCACAGCTCATAGGATGATGATAAAAATATTATGAGAGTGTAGATCTCTAGATTCTTGTATGATGCATCCGACCATATAAATAACTTGACCAAAAATTCTTTCAGTATGAAGATATCAATCTGCCAAAAGTGCCTCTCAGCCATATTTGCACTGCTCCAGAAAAATGGTCGCCGAGGAGAGAGAAAGAAGCTTCAGAAGATGAAAGTGGTCATGCTGGATTCACTTTCCTGGCCTCTGCCCTCTACCCATTAGGAATCTCACTTTCCAAGTGTGAAGGAAAAATTAAATGACCTTGGTGACCTAGGGTTTGAAGAGAACTAGTTAAGTTTTAGACAAAGAGTTTGAGAGACCACTTGGAAATGCTCACAAGGGGGTGTTCCATTGATGATAAAAATCATCATACGATATGGTATTGTCATTGGTGAAATGGACATCTAGCCATGCTCTTGGTTTTCTTATGGTGACCAGATAAGGAAAATATAAACCTCGTAAAATAGAAGAAAAGTCTTATTTTGCACACTAAAGATAGAAAAAATGGAAAAGTGTTGTAAAGGGGCTAAGTGATGCCCGCATTAAGGTTGATGCCTGCACTAAGGATGATGCTCACATGGAATGGCATGGAATAGATGACTATGTGGCTTGAAGTTGAAATCATTGTTGCATTATGACATCGTTTTGGAGAAATACAACAAGTTAGTGAGAATCAGGAAATTGGCCAAGTGTGGGAATATTGGTCCAAGTAGCCTTAAGATGATGCCCTCCACAAATGGTTTGTTGAAGAAAATACCCATACCACATGGGGATATTGTAGGCTGCTATTTTGTCTACTCAACCATGGTCTCAGTTTTTCCAAAGAGACACTAAAGAAGAATTTATGGACCTACCAAAACTATGGTTTAGGGAAATTAGACCAAGCCTAGGAGAAGATCAAAAATTGTACAAGTATGAATTATTGGTAAAATATGCCTAACATGCCTTAGGGAAATTCCTGCCACAACTCATGGGTTGTTGATAAAAATATTATGAGAGTGTAGATATCTAGAAACTTGTATGGTGCATCCAACCATATAATTATCTTAACCAAACAATCTTTTAGGAAGAAGATATCAATCTGCCAAAAGTGCCTCTCATCCATATTTGCACTGCTCCAGAAAAATGCCCGCCTAGGAGAGAGAAAGAAGCTACAGAAGATGAAAGTGGTTTTTCTGGACTCACCTTGTTGAACTATACCCATTGGGAATATCACTTGCCAAATTTCAAGGAAAAATGAAATTACCTTGGTGACCTAGGGTTTGAAGAGAACTGGTTAAGTGTTAGATAAAGAGTTTGAGAGACCACTTGGAAATGCTCACAAGGGAGTGTTCCATTGATGATAAAATTCATCAAATGATATGGTCTTCTTCATTGTTGAAATGGATATCTAGCCATGCTCTTGGTTTTTCTTATGGTGACCAGATAAGGAAAATATCAACCTCGCAAAATAGAAAAAAAATATTATTTTGCACACTTAAGACAAAAAAAATGGCCAAGTGTTGTAAAGGGGTTAAGTGATGCCTGCGTTAAGGTTGATTCCCGCACTAAGGATGATGCCTGCCTGGCATGGCATGGAATATATGACTATGTGGCATGAATTTGAAATCATTGTTGCATTATGACATCGTTCTGGAGAAATATGACAAATTAGTGAAAATCAGAAATTGGCTAAGTGTGGGAATATTGGTCCAAGTAGCCTTAATAGGATGCCCGCCAAAAAATGGTTTGTTGAAGAAAATACCTGTACCACATGTGGATATTGTAGCCTGCTGTTTTTTCTACTCAACCATGGTCGCAGTTTGTCCAAAGAGACACTGAAGAAGAATTTATGGACCTGCCAAAACTGTGGTTTAGGGAAATTAGGCCAAGCCTAGGAGAAGATAAAAAATTGTCCAAATATGAATTATTGGTAAAATATGCCTAAAAGGGCTTAGGGAAATGCCCGCCACAACTCATGGTTTGATGATAAAAATATTATGAGAGTGTAGATCTCTAGAAACTTGTATGGTGCAGCCAACCATATAATTATCATGACCAAATAGTCTTTCAGGAAGAAGATATCAATCTGCTAAAAGTGCCTCTCAGCCATATTTGCACTGCTCCATAAAAATGCCCTCCTAGGAGAGAGAAAGAAACTATAGAAGATGAACGTGGTTTTTTTGGACTCACCTTGTTGAACTATACCCATTGGGAATATCACTTGCCAAATTTGAAGGAAACATGAAATTGCCTTGGTGACTTAGGGTTTAAGAGAACTGGTTAAGTGTCAGACAAAGAGTTTGACAGACCACTTGGAAATGCTTGCAAGGTGGTGTTCCATTGATGATAAGAATCATCAAATGATATGGTCTTATTCATTGTTGAAATGGATATCTAGCCATGCTCTTGGTTTTTATTATGGTGACCAGATAAGGAAAACATCAACCTCGCAAAATAGAAGAAAAATCTTATTTTGCACACTAAAGATAGAAAAAATGGCTAAGTGTTGAAAATGGGCTAAGTGATGCCCACATTAAGGTTGATGCCCGCACTAAGGATGATGCCCACATGGCATGGCATGGAATAGATGACTATGTGGCATGAATTTGAAATCATTGTTGCATTATGACATCGTTCTGGAGAAATACATCAAATTAGTGAAAATTAGGAAATTGGCCTAGTGTGGGAATATTGGTCCAAGTAGCCTTAAGAGGATGCCCGCCACAAATGGTTTGTTGAAGAAAATACCCACACCACATGGGGATATTGTAGGTGGTTGTTTTGTCTACTCAACCATGGTCTCATTTTGTCCAAAGAGACACTGAAGAATAATTTATGGACCTGCCAAAGATGTTGTTTAGGGAAATTAGACCACGCCTAGGAGAAGATAAAAAATTATCCAAGTATGAATTGTTGGTAAAATATGCCTAACAGGCCTTAGGGAAATGCCCACCACATCTCATGGGTTGATGATAAAAACATTATGAGAGTGTAGATCTCTAGAAACTTGTATGGTGCATCCAACCATATAATTATCCCGACCAAAAAGTATTTCAGGAAGAAGATATCAATCTACCAAAAGTGCCTCTCAGCCATATTTGCACTACTCCATAAAAATGCATGCTGAGGAGAGAGAAAGAAGCTCCAGAAGATGAAAGTGTTTTTTCTGGACTCACCTTGTTGAACTATACCCATTGGGAATCTCACTTGCCAAGTTTGAAGGAAACATGAAATCACCTTGGTAACCTAGGTTTGAAGAGAATTGGTTAAGTGTTAGACAAAGTGTTTGAGAGACCACTTAGAAATGCTCACAAGGGGGTTTTCCATTGATGATAAAAATCATTAGATGATATGGTCCTGTTCATTGTGGAAATGGATATCTAGCCATGCTCTTGGTTTTTCTTATGGTGACCAGATAAGGAAAATATCAACCTCACAAAATAGAAGAAAAATCTTATTTTTCACACTAAAGACAAAAAAATGGCTAAGTGTTGTAAAGGGGCTAAGTGATGCCTGCATTAAGGTTGATTCCCACACTAAGGATGATGCCCGCATGGCATGGCATGGAATAAATGACTATGTGGGATGAAGTTGAAATCATTGTTGCATTATGGCATCATTCTGGAGAAATTCGGCAAATTAGTGAAAATCAGGAAAATGGCCAAGTGTGGGAATATTGGTCCAAGTAGCCTTAAGAGGATGCCCACCACAAATGGTTTGTTGAAGAAAATACCTGCACCACATGGGGATATTGTAGGTTGTTGTTTTGTCTACTCAACCATGGTCTCATTTTGTCCAAAGAGACACTGAAGAAGAATTCATGGACCTGCCAAAAATGTGGTTTAGGGAAATTAGACCAAGCCTAGGAGAAGATAAAAAATTGTCCAAGTATGAATTATTGGTAAAATATGCCTAATAGGCCTTACGGAAATTCCTGCCACAGCTCATGGGTTGACGATAAAAATATTATGAGAGTATAGATCTCTAGAAACTTGTATGGTGCATCCAACCATATAATTATCGTGACCAAAAAGTCTTTGAGGAAGAAGATATCAATCTGCCAAAAGTGCCTCTCAACCATATTTGCATTGCTCTAGAAAAATGCCTTCCTAGGAGAGAGAAAGAAGCTACAGAAGATGAAAGTGGTTTTTCTGGACTCACCTTGTTGAACTATATCCATTGGGAATATCACTTGCCAAATTTAAAGGAAAAATGAAATTACCTTGGTGACATAGGGTTTGAAGAGAACTGCTCAAGAGTTAGACAAAAAGTTTGAGACACCACTTCGAAATGATTGAAAGGGGGTGTTCCTTTGATGATAAAATTCATCAAATGATATGGTCATGTTCATTGTTGAAATGGATATCTATACATGCTCTTGGTTTTTCTTATGCTGGCCACATAAGGAAAATATCAACCTACGAAAATAGAAGAAAAATGTTAATTTGCATACTAAAGAAAAAGAAAAAATGGCTAAGTGTTTCAAAGGGGATAAGTGATGCCCGCATTAAGGTTGATTCCCATACTAAGGATGATGCCCGCATGGCATGGCATGGCATAGATGATGATGTGAAATGAATTTGAAATCATTGTTGCATTATGGCATCGTTTTGGAGAAATACGACAATTTAGTTAAAATCAGGAAATTGGCTAAGTTTGGGAATATTGGTCCAAGTAGCCTGAAAAATGTGGTTTAGGGAAATTAGACCGAGCCTAGGAGAATATAAAAAAATTGTCCAATTATGGAATTATTGGTAAAATCTACATAACTAGCCTTAGGGAAATGCCCACCACAACTCATAGGATGATGATAAAAATATTCTGAGAGTGTGGATCTCTAGAGTGTTGTATGGTGAGTCCAACCATATCTAGGCTATAATAAGAGGTTTTTTGGACAGTTTGAAGACAGAATAAAAGAATCTTCATAATAACCCACATGCTAGGAAATGTATATTATTGTTTCAAACTTACAAATTTCATATATAATGAAAAAATTATTCGAAAAGAAAAACCAATTATAACAGAACAATAATATACTAGACATAATTGAATGGAACAAATACATAATTCATATGCATTAAATAGTAGAATTGACCATATAGATTACACCTAACAGTATAAAATTGTATTAATAAATGTAAATATATCTAGCTTCAACCCCATGGTGTTATTCTCAACTTATGACAATTGTAGGGACTGTGGCGTGCATTTTCCTAAGCCCAATTTTGAATATTTACACACTGTTTTTTACGTAACAACTTAGAATTTCAGTGATTAATTTTGAATTTGTCCAAGATACTTGCAATTTTAGTCATTCATGTTCAAGTTGACTGCTATGCAATCCTAGCTTGCTTTTTTATGCTTATGGCTTGCATTTTACACCAAGTGTCGATAACAGTAAAAAAAAGGTTAAAATTGCACCTTTCATAGGTCGACTGTGAGCATACAAGGTTAGGTTATATAAAATGAACACAAGGATAGTATTCTAAATATATATAGCCATCCAATTTCCAAAATCATTTACTATACATTTAATAGGAGGGTTTGGCTTGCATATTTATTAATGTAGGTGGATATTTCATAAATACAAGGCGGCCATGTAGTGTGTTTGCACAACAGGCACTTTCTGAACCAAAATTGAAAAAATAAATGTATAATAATGTGGAAAATAGTAAAACATACCATTTCCAACTAAAATCACTCAAAAATACACAATACTTAGGGTTGGGCGGGCATTTTTGTGATCTAGGTAAAACTGGGTTGAAAACACAAAAGTTGTCATTTTTTCAATTTAACTCTGGACAAATGAAACATAATTTTAAAAAATGGAAAGAGTATTTTGTCAAAAATATATCTATCTTCAACCCCATGGTGTTAGTTTCAACTTATGACAATTGTACAGATTGTGGCATGCATTTTCCTAAGCCCATTTTTGAATATTTACACACTGTTTTTTACGAAACTTAGAATTTCAGTCATTTTTTTTAATTTGGCCAAGATACTTGGAATTTTAGTCATTCATGTTCAATTTAACTGCTATGCATTCCTATCTTTCATTTTTATGCTTATGGCTTGCATTTTACACCAACTGTCCATAACACTAAAAAAAAGTTAAAATTGCACCTTTCATAGGTCGACTGTAAGCATACAAGGTTAGGTTATATAAAATTAACACAAGGATAGTCTTCTCAATATATCTAGCCATCCAATTTCCAAAAAAAATTACTATAAAAATTTACTAGGAGGGTTTGGTTTGAGAGTACATCAAAACATGTAGAGAAGAATATTACTCTATTATCATATTACTCACTCTATTACTCTTATTTTTCGAGAATACTTAGAATGACAAATTTTTACTCTAGTATTTACTCTTACTTTCTTCTTTTCAATAAGTATACTTAACATGCTAGAAAGTTAACTATGTTGAAATTGAAAATGTAAGTTGTGTATAGTTGACTTGAAACACATTTGTAATTTTTATTATAGTTTGGAAAATTCATAACACATTTGCATTTTTTATTATAGCTTGCAAAAGTCAGAACACATTTGCAACTTTTATTATAGTTTGGAAACGTCTGAACACATTTGTAATTTTTATTTTAGTTTGGAAAAGTCAGCGTGCTGGTATCCTGTGTGTGCATTTGCATGCATCCCCTTCTTCCTTTCTCGCATGCCATCATCCTGCACAATGGAAACAACAACCTCATCTTCCATGCTGTCAACTGAAACAAGGGGTTCTGAAGTTGTTGAGAGGTTCACTGTCAGAAAATTTGGAGAGAGCACTGAGGCATGGAGTGACAGAACCAACTGGCCAGAAGGTATGCTAAATGTCCTAGTCAGAGCAGGAGATCGTCGTTTTCTTTTCGGTTAGTTCAATTTCAACAATGAAGAGATAGATAATTCCATTTCTAGTTATGATGATGAGTCCAAGGAATTGATTATTTTTGGGAGTAGGGTTTGTCTGGACCCTAATTTGTTGTCAGGTGCAACGAAAATTCCACGCAAGGGGGAGTAATGTTGACCACCAAGAAAACTCTCAAAGTAGAAAAGGGTGAGATGGAAGACAAAATATGTGATAAAATGGCTAAGGTTTCCCGAAATGGTTTAAAGATGCAAGATGTTCCACCAGGACTGTACAAAACCTTAATTCAAATTGTACTTAGGAAAATTATGAATCACCACAAGCAAGATATTTCAGGTGATTGTATGAAGTTGGTGATTCATTGGGTTGAAGACCTAGCCATAGATTTCCCTCATCTATTGGCAAAACAATTGCATTTTGCACTACAAGAGAGAAAAATGAAGAGAGTGAAGTTCAGTTACCTTGGCACACTACAAAAAATTATTGACTTATATCGACCTGGCACCGTAGAAGGAAACATATTTAAAAATACATACATTAAGAGGCTGAAACTGGACAAAATTAACTAGGAAGTTCCTCAACAATCTCCAAAGTACAATGCACAAGTCCATGAAGAGCCTTTTGAGTATTGTATGGAAGGTTTGGGAAGTGACCCTGAAGAATTTGATGATGTCACAATTCTGGCCCGATTACATGAAGGTAGAGAAATAAATATAAACGAGATGCATGATGTCGATTTTAATGAATAGGAGGAGCATAGTGATGATGATATTTATGCTTGTGTAGAAATGCCACAATTTATATATACACCTCCATAGTTTGGAGTTGAGAAAACTTCCTCTCCAACATCTTTTTTTGATGGTAAAACTGTTTTTAAGCTACTATTCGATAAAATGTTGCATTTCAAAGAAGAAGTTGAATTTCATAGAATTTTTTTTCCTATCGGTATCTTAATGTAGTACAAAGCGTAGAACTCTATAGGATTAAGCAAATGCAAATTCAGGATCTCTTAAAGGTAGGAGCTATTTTTCAATGCTATTTTTCAAAAAGAAACAGTTGCCAAATTCCTTTTTTTGAAGCCTTGTAAAAATTTTCACTATTTACAGGTAATTGCAAGGTTAGAAACATAACACATGGATACTATGTAGGAATATTCTATTAAAATTTTGCAAATAGTGGACCTCTTTAAGGTAAGAGGCATTTTTTCATTGCTTTTTTCCAAAAAAAAAAGTTGCCAAATTCCATTTTTTGAAGCCTCCTAAAAATTTTCCTTGTTTACAGGAAATTGCAAGATTACAAGGATCCCTTGTGAAGACTGTGGATAGTTCAAGAAGGATAATAGAAGGAAAGGACTATATTCTTCAGTCTTTGAATAAGGAACTAGAGAAAATTCAGGATGAATTTAGAAAGGAAAATGAGAAATGCAGAGAGGAATATATGGTTTTTCGGAAGAAAGATGAAGAAACCATAAAGAGACTAGAAGATGAGATGAAACATCGACCGAAGGTGTTGGACATTCCCCCTCTAAGGACTGTTATCGGCCATGAAGCAATAGTTACCGCTGAAGTAAGTAAGTTAAACATAATAATTGAAATAATGAAGGATGACTTTAAAAACAACCTTGTTGAAGAGTACAATAAACATCAACTTGAGATAAATGAATATATTAAAAAAGAGGAAAAAATGAAAAACATAATTGCTAAGAAAGATGAAGAGTTGAAAGGGAAAATAGTTGAACTTGAAAAGATTACATTTCCAAAATTTAGTAGCATAAATGTTAGCACAATAGAATAAATTTTCAGTACAGCAAAATCACTAGAAATGCTTATTGCAACATAAGTTTCTTGCAACATAAGTATATATATCCTTTCCATGCTCAGCTTTCTTCACAACTTCCCTCTTGCTTCTGGCAGAAACAAGCTTCTACAGTGGCGTGTCATTCAAGTACTCCTCACCACCTTAGAAAAGGTTGGCAGACGGGGTGCATGAAAGATATGATGAATACCTTGGGCCCTTGATGCTCTCCAATACAAGAATTCACCCCCACAGAAAACATGTGCATCTCTTAAAGTGGTGTATGACGTATGCTCCCTGATGGTTGGTGCTTCCCTGATGTGAAAAACTAGGGCGATAGATGAGCTTGGAATCAAGTTCACCAACCAACAACACACCCAGAATAACAAACTTCTCGAACCATATTGCCATTGCAAACATATCAGAATTCTCAGAACCTCTTGGAAGAATGATACTACAAGTTTTCTTCTACACTAGCTCATCCTATGCACCTTAATGGCTATAAAAGGTGGTGTTTATATAGGATTGGAAAACTAGATGAGGGGATGACCCGTCACCATATTCGTACATTTCATCGTCGAGTAGCCTAATCGACCATACACTTTAGGGCATATGGACTGGATGTGTTCTAGCCCTTTCTCTCCTGTAACGACCCTTTCACTCCTGTGACGATGATACCAGAACCATTCTTTCCCTTCTTTTCCCCTGCTATGTGTGGCGATCAGATTCGTTGTTCCACTTCTTAGATTTTCATGATATCTTTTTTATTTCACATGCTAGCCATATGACGAGTATCTGGTTTTGGGTGAGATGGTGGTGCCGCAGGGATGATTTTTCCTGTGGGTGTATCACAAATGGCGTCGGGGAAATCAATTAACTATCGGGAAGGTAGATCGTATGTGAGGGCATCTTCTCCACTTAGATTTTTTTATAATTTTTTTATGTTGGATAACCCTTTTGTTTCTCCATGCACTCAGTACCATAGATCTATTCATATTTGCGATCTAAGCCCTTGATACACCAAATTTTCATACCCAAAAACTCAACACTATCAATCTGCACAACTTGATTTGGGGAGATCAATATCAACCGTTGATCTCTAAACTACCTTCATTGGGACCGCTCAACCTTGAGAACTTTAACATTCTGCTAACCCTTTTTCATCTAAACGAGCGAGCAACTTCTGATTGCGGAATGTTTCTCACCCATTGATCTACCCAAAATATTGTTCCGACCGTAGATCTTCGCAGACCCTACCACTTTCCACGGATCGAATTCGTAACTTTCTTTGTGTTAGTTCAATCCGCGGAATTGTTTGAAACCGCAGATCTATCTCCGCCTTCATCTAAAACACCTGATTTTCTCTCTGATTAATCCTTTTCACAATTTGAAAAAGTTTCTCCCTCCAAGCAGGTTCACCGCGCGAAATGATTTAGGGTTGTTGATCTCAACTTGTGTCGATCTCGACCCTCCAACATTACACCCATTTAACGGACTCTACAAATCTCAACAATAAATCATTCCTCGCATCTCCGCTCCACAGAATCATTTTCCGTCGTCAATCTTCACCATCATGAATATGAACTGTTGAAGTTTAACACACTTTACCATTATTCCACTGCTTCATGTTTCAATATACAGAAAGACCTATCACCGTAGATCAAAACCCACTCTCCATCCAACGACTACATGGTGGCAAAACTTGCTAACCAGTTAACCTGAAAGGCACTCCCGCAAAATTCCTTAAATAAGATCGTTTTCAAACCTTTAGGAAGGAGACATAGATGAAGATAAATTAACATTAAATGATGATGATGGTGGTGGTGGTGATGAAGATGATGATGAGGGCGATGATGAAAATGATGATGATGACGAGGATGAAGATGTTGATTAGGAAGAGGGAGATGACGACGAGGATGATGATGATGATGATGGTGGTGGTGGTGGTGGTGAACATGATGAACATGATGAACATGATGTTGAGGGAGATGATGAAAATGATGATGATGATGATGATGAAGATGTTGATTAGGAAGAGGGAGATGATAACGATGATGATGACGATGAAGATGAAGATGATAATTATGATGATGATGATCAATGATGGTGGTGGTGATGACGACGACGACAACAACAACAACAATGATGATGATGATGAAGAGGGCGAGGATGAGGACGGTGATGAGGAGAATGAGGATGATGAGGATGATGATGATGACTAGGATGAGGATGATGAAGATGATGATCATGATTATCATGATTATCATGATGATGATTAGGATGAGGATGATGATGATGACTAGGATGAGGATGATGAAGATGATGATCATGATTATCATGATTATCATGATGATGATTAGGATGAGGATGATGATGATGATGAATTTGAATATGATCATGATGGTGATGGTGATGATGATGAATATGCTGATGAAGATGAAGATGATGATGAAGATGTGATGACAAGATCTTTACCTTGGTCTTCACTAAATTTTTCTGAGCTTCACCAACACTATAATAGAATGGTTATGAGTGATTATTCACTCCTATAAAGGATGCACTTTATGGAACTACCAAACTGCTAAGTTTGGATCTTCCTCTTTTAAGACATTGGACTAGGTCCATAAGTCTTGATTTTTCATGTGCACAAATCTAAGAACAAGAGGCTTCACAGGGCCCAATAAGTTGTATTTTTTTTACTACTTCCTCGGATCATATTGAATTGTCATATTAGTCCTTGGAATGGGTGTTAGGAGCAATCCTTAATTTTTCACTCAACTGGCTGCTCCCCTTATCATGTAGACGTCTTCATTCACTGAGCTCCCCCTAAAATTGTGATGATGAAGATGATCTGATGAAGATGATCATGATGAATATGATGATGATGATGAAGATGATGACGATGATGATGAAAATGATGATGATGAGGATTATGATGACGAAAATGATGATGATGATGACGATCATGATGATGATGATGATGATGAGGATGAGGATGAGGATGAGCATCATGATGATGATGATGATGAAGATGATGATGGTGGTGGTGGTGGTGATGAAGATGATGAATATGATGAAGATGATGATGAGGGCGATGATGAAAATGATGATGATGACGATGATGAAGATGTTGATTAGGAAGAGGGAGATGACGACGACGACGACGACGATGATGATGTTGATGAAGATGATGATGATGAAGATGATGATGATGATCAATTATGGTGGTGGTGATGATGATGACAACGTTAATGATGATGATGATGATGAGGGCAAGGATGAGGATGATGAGGAGGAGGATGAGGATCACGAGGATGATGATGATGGCTAGGATGAGGATGATGAAGATGATGATCATGATTATCATGATTATCATGATGATGATTAGGATGAGGATGATGATGATGATGATGAATTTGAAGATGATCATGATGGTGATGGCGATGATGATGAATATGCATGCTGATGAATATGAGGATGATGATGAATATGTGATGACAAGATCTTTACCTTGGTCTTCAATAAATTGTTTTGAGCTTTGCCAAAACTATAATAGAATGGTTATGAGTGATTATTCACTCCTATAAAGGATGCACTTTATGGAACTACCAAACTGCTCAGTTCGAATATTCCTCTTTTAAGACACCAGACTAGGTCCATAAGTCTTGATTCTTCATGTGCACAAATCTAAGAACAGGAGGCTTCACAGGGCCCAATAAGTTGTATTTTTTTTTACTACTTCCTCGAATCATATTGAATTGTCAGATTAGTCCTTGGAATGGGTGTTAGGATAAATCCTTAATTTTTCACTCAACTGGTTGCTCCCCTTATCATGTAGACGTCTTCATTCACTAAGCTCCCCCTAAAATTGCGATGATGATGATGATGATGATGATGATGATGATGATGATGACAAATATGATGATGATGATGATGATGATGACGACGATGATAATGAAAATGATGATGATGATGATAATGGAGATGCTGATGAATTGGATGATGATGATGTTGATGATGAATATGACAATGAAGATGAAGATGCTAATGATGATGACGAAGAATATGATGATGATGATCAAGATGATGATGGTGATAACGAAGATGCTAATGATGAAGATAATGATTATGATGATGATGATAAGGAAGATGACGATGATGAAGAATATCATGATGATGATGATGGCGATGACGACGACGATGATGATGATATTGATGAAGACGATGAATTAGACGATGGTGATGATGATGACAAGGACAATGATGAGGATAATAATGATGATGATCATCGTTGTTGTTTTCGTCATCACCATCATCTTCGTCGTCTTCATCGTCATCATGATCATGATCATGATCATCGTAATCATCATCGTGTTCGTCCTTGAAGGGACTTATGTATAGGATCTCACTATAAGCAACGAAACCAATACAAATTATGACAAAATCCTAAATTAAATTAAATTAAATTAAATTAAACTACAGTAAATTAAAAACATAGAGTTGTTTAACTATAATTAATTTAAAATGCAACAAAATATAAAATATGCAATTAAAAAAACCCAAAATAACTAAACAAAAGGTAAATATGCAAAATAAAAAAAACAAAACAAAACACAAAATATAAAATATGCAAATAAACAAAAAAACTCTAGAATTCAAAAACATTTGCACACTAGCTCACTAGCAAAACAACAACGAACAAGTTCACTCCCGCGCACTATTTCATTAGCAACATCCAGAGCACTGGTAATTTGATGAGAAGAGCACCCGTAAATCGAGGAGCAGGGGATACCAATCTAGAGGATACCGATGTTCCCAGTGGAGGAAATCCGACCGCAGTCCAAAGGATAACAAAACAATTCGGTCGTAGTCCAAAGGATGTTGGTGTTCTCAGGGGAGGCAATCTGACTGCAAACCAGAGGATAACAAAGGGCCCAATGAATTTTGTAAGCCCATTAACCCTAGCACCGTAGGAATTTGGGAAAAATACATCAAATTTCCGAACCAATACGGATTTGGTACGGCCATACTGAAATTATAATTTTTTTTGTTGTGCTACCATCACTTCTATTATCGATGGATCTAGTAAGGGTTTTCTATTATTGGAGCGTCTGAAGCTCCTCCTTAAATTCGGGGAAAAGACATATGGGTTGAGCACTGCAAGCCAGTCGTGCTCTTGTATAATTTTCTCAATTATGGCATAATTTGCAAGCTTTTCTAATTTTATTATATTTAATGGTCCAGAACAGTGTGCAAAGTCCTGTAGGAGCTATAATCTAAACTGGTTGAACTAATTCTGTCGAAACTTTGAACCTGAGACATGTTTCTTCCAAGCATTTAATTTTGCTTTAATAATTAGTTTTACCTTGATTATGGCACAAATTACAATCTTTTGTTATTTTATTCTGTTATATGCATGAAACATTCTATAGAGTGCAAGCTTGTGTAATCTTATTCTATTTAATGGTCTAGAACATAGTCCTCTATGAGTTATAATTTGAATTGATTCTGTCGAAAATTGAACATGAGACCTCTTTCTCCTTTAAAGATGCATTTAATTTTGCTTTGATTGTCACTTTTACATGGATTATGGCACACTTTTCAAGTTTTTGTGATTTTTTTTTCTATTATGGGTCTAAAACATTTTGTAGAGTGCCATAGGAGCTGCAATTATAATGACTGCGTACAATTCAACCTAAGACCTATTTATCCTTTAAAGAAACATTTTATTTTATTTTTATGCTCACTTTTACCTGAATTACAACACACTTTGCAATCTTTTCCCATTTATTGGTTTGGATTTTGGAACAATGTATAGTTCTCTGCGACTCGTGGGCTATAATTTGAATTGACTCCAATAAATTGACCCTCATACCTCTTTCTTCTTTACAGACACATTTGATACAAGTATTATTTTTCAACGACACTTATATCTTTTTTTCTATGTTTGGCATATACCAAGGTAGTTAGTGTGGTCGCCTCTGTTTGGCATATCTTAAAGAGTCTGAAGGTTATCAAGAATATTGTAGCATGCATGTGTCTTCATTAAACCCTCTGCGAGCATTTCTTCCTTAAATATATGTTGTGTAATTTCGATCTCATCATATCTTCCAAAATACTATCCTAAAATCCTTCTCAACATATGCAGAATTCCCTTTATAAATTTATGTTTATTAATTTCCTGTAGCTTACTCTTTTATTTCAGCATGACTGTACAGGCATACTTTTCTAACTTTTGGCAGACTTATATTTTTCACATCTTGACCATCTTTAAATAAATTGGGGGTATGGCTAGATATCCACCTCAACTAGGAATAAGACCATGTCACCTTAAAACCTTACTGACAAACACACAGTCTCTAGCAGTCACTTTAAAATGGTCTTTCAAACTTCTCAATTCAACACTTAGTGAATTTTTTCAAGCCCTAGTCATTACTGTGCCAGGAGGCATTTTGGCAGACTCATATCTCACACGTGTGAACACCCAGAGGGAAACTGAGATTATGAGTGGATGCCCAGATCATCAAAGAATGGACCCATAACATATGATGAATTTATCAGTTAAAGAGCTGACTCTAGCGTGCATTTCCAAGTGGGCTCTCAACCTCCTGTTTTCAACACTCAGTCAAATTTTCATATTTTTGGATATGCAAGCTAATGTTTTTACCTCTTTTGGCAGGTTGATATTTTTCTCATGTAGTCACCATAAGAAAAACTAAGAACATGGATGGATAGCCAATTCATTAAAGAACATGCCTATACCTTCTGCTGAATTTATCATCACTCAAACATGCTTTGGCGAGCATTTCCAAATGCCTCTTCAACCTTGTGATTTGACACTTGGTCAATTTTTTTAAACCCTATGTCTCAAAGGTGATTTCAACTTTTCATCAAACTTGGAGTGTAATACATCCAGTGGATGGAGGAAAACCAAATGAATCCATTAATACTAGTTTCATCCTATGGAACTACATTCTCGCTCCTTGGCGGGCATTTTACTGAAGTATGATGTAAAAGCTGCTTAAGACCCTGTTTTGGCAGATCCATAATTTCTGCCTCGGGTACTTCAGGTCAAAGTACGACCATGGTCAGGTAGACAACACAGCCACCTATAGGATTCCCATATGGTGCAGGAATTTCTTTCAACCCATAAATTATGGCGAGCATTCTCCTAGAGAAACTTGTCTAATTTGACCAAAAAGAACTTCTTTTGGGAGGCCTGTATCTTCTTCCTCAAAGAGTTGTTCTGAGAATTGGTGCCCTGGTCAGATAGATACTTCAACCAACTATGGGATGATAGGCCATGGCAGGAATTTTCTCCTTCTTATGAAATATGGTGGGCATTTTCATAAGACTACTGCTTTAGGACAATTTTTCACCACTTAGTCTTTTCCAACTTTATCATACATTCCTATGCCCATCAAAAGTTCTTTTATCATTAATGAACATCTCTGGGATATGTCTATCCACAATCATCAGTTCACCAAATGTCACCAATTTTCAAGACTACCTATAATTGGTCTAAATTTGGTGACATTTCACAATGTTATCCTATTTAAAAAAAATCAGGCACATAGCTAGAGAAGGAGTACCTTGCATATCAAACCACTGTGGAAGAGGGAGTGTTATACTAAAGTCATCGAGTTTCGGTGGGAAATCCATGAATGAATCTATATAACCACCACTCATTCCAAATTGAATCCCCAACATGAACTATATGAGGGGGGACCCCATAACTTTTTGCATGCATTAACTTAGAGTCAAGTGGCCCAAGAAACACACTTCTATAGCCGTGTTGTGAACAAATTCCAAACCAAATCAAATTGTGTCTTATACTTAAAAATAATTCAAATATAAATAACTCTAAAAGAAATTACACCTTTGAGATAAAGATAGCTTTTGGTAAAGCTTTTGGGAAGAAAAAACTTTTGATATTAAAACATTACAAGTAAATATATTTGCACGCTAAATGATATCTGCTTGGTAGCTTATATTCTTGTTTTATTGAGTCACTAGGTACCACCAAATAGGTATCTATCAGATCTATCTTCCTCGAGTGATGGTGAAGATATACTAGGAGAGGTTGAAAGTGATATGTGTTGTACTAGATCTACTGGTTCTATATCAACTAGATCTGAAAAGGTAAGGAAAAGATTTCGTAGACGCATGCAATATTTTATTGCCAACGGAGGGTCTTGTAATTATGATGCTGAGAGCATAGGTGACATTGATTTTCCCTTGAGGTATAGAAATCTAGTGCAATGATGGGTACCTAATAAGCTACCTCAAGTGGACACAGGTTTCTTCATCAATGGGAGGATGTATCGCATTGCTCCTTCGTCCTTACATGGATTGGGGCTATTTTCCATGGATGGCATAAAGGTCAACTATGGAACTGTAACTGAGTTGATGGAGTATGTCGGACCATTATACAGATACAATAACTGGTTGATCTTGGTCCAATATACTCGAAGCATGAGGAGATACGAAGTTTCCACAAATTATATACAACTAGTAGAACACAATAAAAACAAAGGGGCGACTATGTATATTGATGGGAGACCAAAAGCGTTTGGAGCCGTTGCTGGCTTTGTAAATAGTACACGGCCAGTGACAGCAACTAACAAACCAAATTGCAAATTTGAGGGACGCGAAGAACATCATATATTTGTATGTGTAACAAAAACAATACTTCCATGTGAAGAGTTGTTGATCGATTACAACTTAAATCGAATAGATGTGGCTTCCATGGTCCAGGGTAACCATGGAAGTTCACATGCTATGCCTCATCGGGTAAATGCTAAATATAGTAACAAAACATGACTACAATAACTAAATGTTTCAATTTTTTTTGTTAACATTCCATTTCCACAATTGACATTCACTTTTTTCGTGCATATTATGAATATTTCCATGTGATAACATGGTTATTACACTGTTATGCTTATCTCAATTTTTTTTATGTTACAATTATTGACTCAAATTTTATTGATTGATTTATTTTGTCAGGGTTGCAGCAGTGGAAAGCCACATGCTGCTTCCACGGTCCAGGGTGACAGTGGAAGGTCACAATCTATGCCTCGTGAGGTAAATGTTAAATATAGTAAATAAATATGACGTCAATAACAAAATGTTTTGATTTTTTCAGTTAACATTCGATTTTCACTGTTACCATTCACTTTTTTCATGCTTATTGTGAATATTTCCATATGATAACATGCTTATTACATTGTGGCAGGGGTCTGCTCATCCCCATGGAGCAGATCATGTATCTCCTCCTTTGGAGGTAAAAGTAAATATTATCGTAGTATCTCATTTTTGTTTATGTTACAATTATTGACTCAACTAAATATGACTACAATAACTAGAAACTCCAACCCTAGAAGATTTCCATGTGACAACATGCTTATTCCATTGTGGTAGGGGTCTTCCCATGGTTGTCATGCAACAAAACACATGTCCTCTACTTCCATGGTCCAAGGTGACCATGGAAGGTCACACTCTATGCCCCATCAGGTAAGTGTTAAATATAATAACTAAATGTTGAGATTTTTTCTGTTAACATTCAATTTCCACTGTTACCATTCGCTTTTTTCATGCTTATTGTGAATATTTCAATATGATAACATGTTTATTACACTGTGTCAGGGGTCTTCTCATCTCCATGGAGAATAACATGTATCTTCTCCATCAGAGGTAAAAGTAAACATTATTTCAATATCTCATTTTTGTTGATGTTACAATTATTGACTCAACTAAATATAGTAACTAAATATGACTACAATAACTAGAAACTCCAACCCCAAAAGATTTCCATGTGACAACATGCTTATTACATTGTGGCAGGGGTCTCATGCCCATGTTCGTCATGGAATAGAACGCGTGTCCTCTACTCTGAGGTAAAAAAAAATATTATTGCAATATCTCATTTTTTATTATGTTACAATTATTTTCATAATGTTTATTTATTGATTTATTGTGTTAGGGTGGCGCCGGTGGAAAGGCACCTACTGCTTCCATGGTACAGGGTGACCGTGGAAGGTCATGCTCTATGCCCCGTCAGGTAAGTGTTAAATATAATAACTAAATGTTTCGATTTTTTCTGCTAGCATTCGATTTCCACTATTGACATTCGCATTTTTGTGTGCTTATGGTCAATTATTGATTGATTTATCGTGTCAGGGTGGGGACCGTGGAAAGGAACTTGCTACTTCCACAGTCCAGGGTGATCATGGACAATCACCCACTATAAGTAGATCAGTAGGGGGTGACCGTGGGAAGTCATCGGCCACAACACCACATCAGGTAAGTGTTAGTTCTTAATAGTAACTAAATTTCATTACAATAACAATGTTTGAATGATGTTAAAAATATTTATCTTAATTTTATTGTTTGATGAATTTAGTCCAGCGCACTTCATCTAGGTGATGAGGAGCTTGAGGATGAAATTTACTATTCCATAGACCCTATGTATACTATAAAGAAGGCCCTGAAAAAGGCAAACATAGAGATGATCTCCTTGGCTTACATAAGGCCCATGACACAGGAGATCAGGGCAAGGATTGAAGAGCTGAAAGAACAAATAAAATCTTATGGGGTAAGTGGCATCTTCACATATTTTTTTAAGCTATGACATGATTTAATATCTGATATTATGTTTTCTATTTTTCCAACTGATCTGATAAAGTAAAGTTTTTCATTCGTAGGAGTTTTTACAACCCGTGACTAGAGAAATTTTCAAGACAGGTATAGGTAGCAGTCATGCACAATTTTAGCAACAACGTCGACAAAGCAATGTACCAATGAGGATTTTGGACACTCCTCCGGTTGGCCTCGAATCCATTGATGAGGGCACTGATTTTGATTAGCATGACATGCTGGAGCATGATGAGACGGAGCCTAGGAATCCACATGACTCCGGAGATGAACCTACTGTAGATGACCATGAAACGTTTCATGGAGCAGCACGAGTTAAAAGCACTGAATCACTAGATCTAACCTTTCTTTTGGATGACGCTTGTGTTCCAATCAAGATTCAAAATATTGCGGGTATTTATTAATTAATTTGTTCATTTTAATCATGAAATTGAAATGGACATACACTGAAATTATTATAAATTAATGGATTACACGTTTCTGTAGGAAACAATGTTTTCTACAGGAATTTGAATGACAAATCATTGGAGTTGTTTGGCCCCACCATTCACACACAGTGGAATAGCCAAGATAGCGCAAAGAGAGATGAATTGATAGATCACATGGTAAACTTGTTCGGCAATACATTCAACAAGAAAGTGGTTGCAAAGTTAGCCGGCGAGAATTTAAAATATACCAGGGCCCAATATAGGGATAAATTTCAACTTGACCTCAAGCATGAGCACCCTCCCATGGTTATGGAGAAAGAGTGGAAGGCACTCATAGAGGATGCAAAGGAGAACTTGCTAAAAAGAAAAGGAAAACAACCACGACCTCTAAAAGCAAGGTACAACACATATCATCTTTTTAGTGAAATATGCTCATTTTTTTTTCTTTTTTGGTTTAAGCAAGAATTCTGATATCTAATGTTTTTCAAAATTTTCATATATAGGCTATCGGACACCTCCAAAGCAACCAAGGATAGATTGGAAAAGCACAGGAAACATAGACTGGGCCAGGGTGGCTATAGAAAACTAAGAGCCCGAATCGTAAGAATTAAATGATTAACTGTGGGGAACATTTATTTCAAAGTAGCGAACAAATATTTTTTTTTGATAGAGGGAATTGTATATGTGTTATGCATTGCAGGGAAATACATTCCAAGATGCTGCCACTGAGAAAGACCTAAATCTTGGTTTCAAGTATGGTTTTAAAAGTGTCATTGAATATCGAAAAAGCTTGGGGCAGAATCCAATCTCCCCAATGGCATAGATGCAGGTAAATAAAATGAATAAGGACATCATTGCAGTATACTTTTAAAGTCTATTCAGTTTTTATTATATCACCCATAACTAAATATTTATGTTTTCTTTTAAGCAACAGTGCAACCACAGCACTGAATCCAACGGTACTCCGCACATACCAACTGATATTGGGGTGTGCATGTCCCATAATAGTGGGGAGCAGAGTGGCCATTCTGGTATGTGTTATTTGGAAATAGAAATATCTACTGTGATTATAGATATTTATTTCCTGACATATAATTTTAAATTTTCTTCTTTCGGTCGAAGACTGTGAAGCTTAGGAGGGTGAATCACAAGAGGAATTAGCAAGTAGAGAAACAATTAACACACCAACTGTCACATCTACACAGACAGGTAAAGAGCAATATTGCAATTTTAATCAAAATGATGAACTATTAATTTCAATAATATTTCAACATCTCGATATGCCCATTTTCATTGTTGTAGTTCACGCCCCTTCAGAACTGCCTCCACGCCCTAGTCAACGATGTACAAGAAGCATGCTACACGCGGGCATGGAAAAAAAAACACTAGCAGGACATGGCTCTTTAGATAATCCACCAAATGATGATGATAATATCCCAATTATCGTCACTTATTTCAATGCAAAAAAACAGAAATCAAAGAAAAAGTAGATGTATAAATTCATGACTTGTATTTGGATGTATATCGATGTTGTTAGTCTAAAACAATGTTTATATGAATTACCTCATCATGCTTCAATGTTTTTATTTTTATATGTTTTGATGACTAGCCTAGTTATGCATGAATGTTCAAATGTTTTCTATGCAAACAACATCATTTATTGGGTGTGGGGTGTTAGCACTCAGAATGTACCCAGGTTATAAAATGTATACTCCAAGGTAACAGCAAAACCACTTTAGGAAGAAACAGGTATTTTCTTCCAGAGAGGGATCTCTCAATAAAGATTTAACAAGACCAGATTTAAAATAACATTCACAAATTTATGTATTTGGCTGAAACAATAACATAACCATTGGGCATGGAGTCATATACAATACATAGATACCACAAAGACATATACATGATATTCATCAAAGGCAAGATAATCATATCATCACAGTCATTCAAATTGATTCTGGTGGAACATAAGAGATGAAGAAACAACCCATCAATACAGAGCATCAACAAGGATGAGTTCTATATCAACTTTAGCAGAAAAATTCATATAATATCTGAAATGATAACCAGAGCATAAACACATGAATTCTGATCATCTAACGCTATATTCCAGATACGAGGAAGAAACAAAATGGAGTGTTACACAAAGAAGGTACAATCACATAAGAGAAAGAAGCAAAGACTGTAATATCAACGACACATGAATCTCTGACAAAAACCTCATGCATTCACTTTGTTCTTTCAAAAAACAGATATGTTTTCCAAAATTATTCACCACTCGATGGGTTCCAACCCCCATCTCATAAAAAGATACAAATTTATATATAAAACAATAAGTCGGCCCCCAACAGATAAATAACAGAATGATCGGCGTAAATTAGAGTTTGTAACTGAATTCCTACACCACTAGGAAGTTGTTACAACTCCATTCCTAATAGATCACAAAGTACAAATCAACTGGATAACAAACTTTTTCCCAATAGTTCCACGTCTTTGCCCCAACAGCTCCACGTCTCTGCCCCAACAGCTCCACGTCTTTGCCCCATCAGCTCCATGTCTTTGCCCCATCAGCTCCATGTCTTTGCCCCATCAGCCATTCAATACCTGACACTTGTTCCTAGGGGGGAAGAATATATTTTGTTTTCCCAAAAAACTCTACAGCTTTCCACTGCTCCGAACTTGGGGTGTCACACTCCATCATCTCCCGAATTGCTACCTCGAGCTCCATAAATGCTTCATAAGATTTCTTGGGCGATCTGGCTTTTATGATTGCAAACTTCTGCAGGATTTCGAAGTCTTCCGTCAACATGTTCACAATGGTTTGTCCTATCAGGCTCTTCTCCAAGTTATTAAATTTTGAGTGGTCCATGCGAGCCCGGACAAGCAGGTGATGATAATGTTCCAGCGGGAGCATTCGACCTTCTTCGTCCCAGAAAGACGGCAAGCCATCTTCGAACAGCTCTTTAAACTCTTGTTTGAACTTATTGACTTGCACAAGCAATTCTTCTGACTTGTCTTGGACAATCTTCATTAACTGGTGTTTGTGGATAATCTTCTTCGCCCATAGCACTATTGAGATTCTATCCTTTATGCCCATGTCGTGCAACTTCTGGTATGTCAGTGAATTTAGAAAATTTAATGTGTTCTGAGCTGTAGTGAGGGGCCTTTTTGCCATGTGTTCATTCACCATTTTCAGTTTATTTTTTTTTTGAGCCAAATCTGTCAGTATACTCAAATCATCAATAAAATTCAGGTAGTGTCGGAACTTGGTAATCTCTATAGTCAGGGTATCCCAAATGATATGTTTCGCCCCTTGAAGAGGGCCTTTCCCAATGCATTTTTCTTTTAGCTCATCGAGCTTTTTCTGTAATTGATTCCTGTCTTGCAAGATCTGTTTTTTGCTTTCACTTACTCTAGCCAATTCAGCTTTCATCTTCTCATTCTCTGCTTTCAAATCTTTGATTGCTTCTTCCTTCAAACTTACCTGGGACATTGGTACTAACAAATCATCAGTAAATAAATCATCTAAAGGCTTCTGGATATTTACAATAGACAAGTCCTCACCGGTGGGAGTTTGGCTCATCAACTCTTCCATAATCTCCTTCTCTTCATTCTGATCTTTTTTCATCAAGGAGATTTGGGCTAACAGCTCCTCCCTTTCGGCTTCCCACTTCTCTTTCTCCTCCTGTAACTCTCTGGCTCTTCCTTTGTATTCCATCATCTCCTGATGGACTTTATCCTTTTCATCTTGGAGGGCTAGCAATTCAGATGACTGAACATGTTCAGTGCCTGGGATTTTCAGTTTCTTCTTCAGGACCTAGAGGGCATTATCCTTTTCCTCTAACAACCTCTTGACTGCATGTGTACTGTCTAAACTAGCAATGTCTGTCTGCAGCTTCTTAATCTGAACAACATTTGCTTTATTTTCTACTTTCTCATGTTTCAACTGGATTTCCAATTTATCTATCAAGGCTTGCAATTTATTGATCTTCATCATGGCTTGAAGCAAGTCTGAGTAGATGATATCGCTTGTCTATTTGTGGAGTTGAATTTTGTCCAGAGTGCTGATTTTGTCTAACCGGATTTCTATTTCAGACATTCTCTTGTCACTTACCATAGCCATTCTAAAAGTATTCCTCTCAGCATCTCTAGCAAAGACCAGAGAGGTTTTCGAACTGCACAGACTTCTAACCTTCGGGAGCAAATTTCTCGTTTCCTCCATAGACTGCTTCCTCTTTTCCATGTAACTGGATTTTAAGTCTTCCTTAGACTTAAACATGTGGCACAATTCCGAACTATCTACATCACCTTCCGGATTCTTAAAAGAGAATTGGCTTACTTGCACCGCTTTCAGGGGAACTAGGGCACCTCTTTTGGAACCATCAGAAACCTCCTTATCTACAATTTCACCACTTTGAAGCAGCTTTGCCCTTTTATGCGGCCCTTCCTCGTCTACGTCCATACTCTCTGTTTTAGACAAACTCCTCTTGACTACCATACCAACACCTTCTGTTATTTGGGCCGCTGTGACAGGTGTAGCATGTGTCTTTTCATCAGAATCTGACCTGTTAGTATACTGCAGCAAATTGGCCATTTCAGCCAGCC
>LPNX010152572.1:486993-535413 GCA_001517045.1 Pseudotsuga menziesii | reverse complement strand
CTGTTTGCCTGTTTTCTCAATGAGATCACCTGGTGGGGGTCGTAGTTCATATTTACATCTTTTATGAAATCCATATTCTCCATCAACCTTTCTATAAATGGCAGGGCACCTTTACCTTTAAAAATGAAAGGGTCGACTTTAAATGGAAATTTAATATTCAAAGATTTTTTGAAAGCACCAAAGTGCTCCTCCTCTGACAACAATCTCTGCCTCATGAACTCCAGTGCGAAAATCCTTGGGGTCAAGAAGGATGGTAGCCTATAAGGCTGACCAGTAAAGCCATATATTCTTAACACTGTGTAACCTATGTACAGGAACCAGTCCCCCACCCGATCTTCGAGCGACGACTGCATTAGACATCTCATTTCGTCCAGGACACGGGGCAGGTCTTCATCAAATAGCATCTTGTATATTTCGGACATGATCGAATTGGCAAATTCGACCATGTTGATTTGCTTGGGCAAATCAGAAGAAGATAAAACACTTAAAAACTTTAATTCAGTAAGATTAGAACATAATAACATGTTGAGCAAGTGTGTTTGAAATCTAAAAAACTGGACCTTTGGAAATTCAGTCAACTGGAGGTGGATCGCTTCGGCAAGGTACTCATCTAAATTAAGCACGGGGACTAACTGGGACTCGGGACTTAAAGAATTTATTTTTAACAAGAAACCAAGGATAACATCACCTATATGACAATCGTCATCTAGACCTAACACTTGACAGACCAAAGACATTACTAGTTGCCCCTCAGTTCTAAAAATGTGCAAGGGGTAAGGCGAGGAAAGGCCTTCAAGGGACTAACCTTCCTTTCGGATACTTGACAGGAATCGAGAGCGACTTTCACTTTCGCAATTTTTGAAAAACTCGGCAAGGACAGATTCATTTACAGACTCACAATTTACAGGGTAGCTTTCGGGCAGACTAAGGTTTTCTTTGACGACCGAAGCATCAATTTTACACAATATTTTCGATGCGGACCGACCCACAATGATCCTCTGAGAGGGAGAATAGTTCATCGCGCACCATTCGGCAAATTCAGGGAAGTGTAGGGTTTTCTCTAGGGCGAAATGGTACAAAAAAACTTGCATACATTCAGAACGTCATTCCCCAGCGAAAAATAAGACCACAATTTCTCTTTGCTGCCAGACACGCTCCCTGTGGACAGGAAGGGGTCGCAGATGCCCCTATGTCTGTCTACCAAAAATTCCTCTGTGTCATCCGGGACCCGACCAGACACACGAACCTTGCTCTGTTGGTCCATTTCTTAATTTATAATGATAATTGGGCGAAGGAGTTACAGGATTAAAGTCCTACCTGGCTTACTGTGGAGGCGTGTGTTCAGAACGTGCCTGGTACTGACAACTGGAAGCTCCCAAATCGCCAGGTCCTTTTCATCAGGTCTCGAGCAAATAAAATAATCATTGGAGAGGTCAACCCTGCCTTTATAGGACCACCCAATTTGCCACGTGGACAACATTTATTTCCGCAACCACCACTTATCTCTAACTGCCGTGCACTTCTATTTTTCGGTTTCATCCATGACCGTAGATCTGGTTTCTCTTTAATTTATGGCCTTTGGATCATGTGCCATGCATCCGTACCTTCCATTTTTCACCGTTGGATCAAACGCCACGTCCCACATTCCGCTGAGCTTTCTGGCTTTAACCCTCGTGCAGCTTTAATCTTCGGAATCATCCACAGCCCTCGATCTAATATACCTTTATTGGCGAGCCGTTGGATCACTTGCCACCTATCAAATTCCGCTGGGCTCCTTCCCTTTATCCAACGTGCAAGTTTGGGCTCCGGAATCTTTTTCAGCCGTTGATGTGATCACCCGGCCTTCATCAGCCATCAGATCTATTGTTGTCTACCCAATTCCGCTGGGAGTCTGGGACTTATCTCCCGTGCAATTCCACTCCCCGGAACTTATAATAACTGTTGATCTATCTCGCTTTGATTTCCGTCCGTCAGATGTGTCATCGGATAACAAATTCCGCTGGGCCTTTTGGGCTTATCCGCCGTGCAGGTTCCGCTTCCGGAATCACTCTCATCCCTCGATATGATCCGACCTCGCCTCTTCGCCGTCGGATTGAGAGAAGGATACACGATTCCGCCAGACTCCATTTTCTTAACCAACTCGTGCCTTCACAAGGCGGATTTGATGTGAACCGTGGATCTACCCAGGACCACTTTATAACCTTTGATCTGTGCAGCTGGTTAAAAGCCGAAACCTGTCTTATCTTCCTTGCATGTTGCGAAGGGAAGGGGGAATACCAACCATTGATTTTCTTCCTTCCTTCATCGCGGCCTGGGCTCTTTGGCAAATTGATCGAAATTTTGACTATCATTCCACCCTTGCACTATATCCTTTAACCAAAGTATTTAAACAACATTACCTTATCCCCACTATGGTCTTATTTATCCCTTTGTTAAATACAGGTGTTAACATGGGGAATTCACAACGATGTGAGGGGGGGGAGGGGCCATATGAGCTTCCACTTTCACATGGATGGCCCTGTTCAGTAGGGAATATAAAAATGTTCTCGAAACAGAGAGGAGCTCAATAAGGTATAAATACTCTTTTATTACTATGTATTAAACATGGTTGTGAATTTTTAAATGCATGTCTATTTCTTAAAAAATTGTTAATAAATTTAACATTTCACGGTTCATTGATTTCTACAGAACTTTGCAGTAGGATTTAAATGACTGTTTATTTGATTATATATTATTTACTCATATAAAAATTATGTCTTTGATTATTTATGCAGGTCTTGGTGATGGAAATGCATCTCGTGGACTACTCTTATCAAGTTGTATGGGCAAATAGATCTGGTGAAAGGACAATCATAAGGTAAGGGTTTTGACGTGTTCTTTATCCTTAATGTGTTTGTCTTTATCCTTAAATTCTATTTCATTCTATTAAGATACAAGAGATACAACCAATAGTAAATAACTACTTTTAGACTATCATCCAAACTAGGAGACAACCTTCTACATAAAACACAAATTCTTCTTAGCAATGTAGAAAAATAGAAGAAAAGTCACGTAGAAGAAATTAGGCCTTTTTTGGCCCTTCTTCCTATAATTTTGGCATGATGAAACCGTGGGTTGAGAAATTTTAATTTTTCAAACCCTAATTGTTCATCTATCTTTCAAACTAAATTTTCTAATTTGTATACTTGTAAATATTATGGTTAGGTTATTTTTGTTTCTCTTAGGTTTCAGACTTAATTTTTATGTGTTTTGTAACTTTTATTTTATCAAAAAAGAAATCCCTAAAAAAAGAATTTCTGTGTAAAACCCTAAAAACGCAGACCTGCTACTCCCACAATCTGAGCCCTCTCCTTTATCAAACACAGGTCCGCAATATGCATTGTAGACCTCATATGCCCTAGGTGCCTTCTCTGCACAATCAAAACAGAAAACAAGTTAGTATTTCAAACTATTTAGATGGTGGTGTATTTTGTATAAATATATCTTATTGATTTGATTTGTTTTATGTCCTATTCGCATTAGTTTTCTGGGTAAATGTGAGTTTGATTTTTTACTGAGATTTGGAACCTTACATCTATGAATGCACAGTGATATAATTCTGACATTATTTTACTGAGTATTGTTTTGGATTTTCTTAGTACTAATTATTGCTATTGAGATCTGGGTGATGGTAAGGGACTTGATGATTTTATATTTCAGAGCTTACATACATGAGGATTGAGTGAATGATAATAACATTATGGTTAGCTTGGCACTAAATTTTCATTAAGTTAGTATTTTATATCTATGCTATCACATACACAGATATGGAAATCATATGCTAAATGGCACTTTAAATTATTAACACTGGTTATTGGTTGCACTATTTTACACTTTCTGATTACTGTGATGATAAACTTTCAGTTGTTGCATGGCACATATGTGGACCATAAATTTGTATGTCTAGATCTTCAAAGGTAGCAGATAAAGTGATGTTATTACATGAGGAGTGTCTCCATGGAAATTATGATATGGTTTCTAAACTACAAATTGCATGCTCAACTCTGCAACCTACTTCTCGGTGCCAAAAGGTAATTTATGATGATTTTTTTGCTACATGAGATCAATCCTAGTAATAGAATAGAAATAAGTTGTCAATTCTTTGTTGACTAACATGTCTCTTTCCCATCATGTGCTTAGGGGACTATTTTTATCTTATGGGCATATTTGATACTAACTTGACCAATTTTGGCCATGCTTGAGGTGGTTGCATAAGAAGGATAAACTTTTCATATTCACCTCTTCCAATAATGAGCAACATCAAAACAACTTACCATCAGTTGGCACTACAAAGATCCTACACATATTTTCTAGGTGAACAACCACTCTTTTTACCTAGGGGTTGAGTTATTTTTTTATTATTTTTTTATTTTTCAATAAAGACGAATTCAATGCACCGTATGTTTTTTGTAGTATGATGAATTATCACTAGTACCTCTTCACACATAGTAGAGAAAGTGATGATATTTTACGAGGAGTGTCTCCAAGGCAATTTTGATATGGTTTCTAAACTACAAATTGCATGCTCAACTTTGCAACCTGCTTCTAATCAATGCCAAAAGGTGATCTATGATGAATTTTTTGTATGCATAGTAAAAGAATAGAAATAAGTTGTCAATTTTTTGTTGATTAACATGTCTCTTTCCTATCATGTGCTCAAGGGAGATTTTTTTTTTCTTTCGGGCATAATTGGTACTAACTTTGACCGATTTTAGCCATGCTTGAGGGGGTTGCATAAGAAGGATCAATTTTTCATTTTCATCTCTTCCGAAAATTGAGGGCTTGACCTTCTCTGGCTTCATTTACACCTGTGGGTTTCCTCGATCTTCAAAGCTCGGGTTCCCTTCATCTTCAGAACATGGGCTTCCTTTACTTCTAACTTGTGGGCTTCTTTAAGCTTCTGCGGGTATCTACAGGCCTCTGCGGGCTTCTTCCAAGCTCTGTGGGCATCCTTCCAAGCCCTTGTGGGATCTTTAAGCCCCAGTGGGCTTAACCTGATTTCGAATCACAATAAATTGATTTGAGCCCAGTGGTGCCTACGTCTTTTATCGATGGTACTTTTATAGATGTACCCCCCTACCTTATCATAGAAATCAGTTCTCAGTGGTGCCTAGAATATCATTTAATTAATGTTTATATGACCCCTGTGGTGGTTACAACGTATTTTATCAATGGTATTTTTATAGACGTACCCTCCTACCTTATCATAGAATCCGCTCTAAGAGGTGCCACTTTAGCCTCTAATTATGTATTTTAGTCGATTATTATGAATTTGTGCATCCTAATCGAAAAACAATTTTTGAGGCAATAATTAGGGTGCTCAGGGGCACTTTGGGTAATTTTGGGCACCTTTTAAATCAGTATGCCTTATTTTTTAGAGTTAGTTAACACTTTTTGACCTCCCCCCTGAACTTCCCATTTATTTTTTTTCCTTTTACTTCAATATGTTTTTTCCCATATCTTACTTTCCCTATATATTTCTTTTCTATAAATCACCTTTCCTCGGTTAGTATGTATTTGTTCACAAGCACTTATTGAAGATTCGAAACCGTGGAAAGGAAGGTGCCTTTCCACGGTTTTTAATTTTTTTTTTGAAACCTCAAGCTTTTGTCTCAATATCGACCAACTTTCGTCGTGGGTACTGCAAAATCGTTGAAACATGGGGTGGCTTTCCAGGAATACTGTCGCTCTAGAGATGAAGTTTCGTGGAACAATTACCGTCCAGCTTGCAGATTTCGTTGAAAGTGTTTGGTTTTCCACGGTTTTGCGTGGAAGAAATTTCTGTTCAAATTCCAAAATTCGTCGATAGAGTGACCAACTTCCATTGAATAGGTTCCATGGTTTTACATGGAAACTAAATTTTGTCTAGCAGTTTTTGGCCATATTTTCGTCGTTCTAGGACGACAAATTGGTCGATAGAGCAATGACTTCGTGGAAGAATTTTCTGTTCAAATTCCAGAATTTGTCGATAGGGAGACAAATGATTGTCGAACGTTTTCCACAGTTTGTCGTGGAACCTAGATTTTGTGTAGCAGTTTTTGCATTATTTTTGTCATTATAGGGACGAAAACTATGTCGATAGACCGACGAAACGTAGAAAATGAATTCTAAAAAATCAATTCCAAGGCCACCATATAGAAGACATGTGGCAGCTAGTTTTCATGTCTATATCGACGGCTTATAAAGTTCGTCGATATATCCACGCAAAAAGTGCCACGAAACGTCGCAGCCGTTATTGTCGCAAGTGAGAGGATAAAACATGGGAATAGCAATGAAAAACCATCGCAATTTTGATATTATGTATTAGTGAGTTCAACACTTACTCAAGGTGTTTCCATTGTCACCATCAATTTCTGTTTTGCAAAAATCCACCCTTTTTCTGTGTTCATCCATAGGCTATATCATACCCTCTTCATACTCAAAGAGCTCCACTTGAACAGAGGAAAGCCACATCAACCCCAACACCACCATTGTACCACCCACTTGTATAAGTGCACACTGCTACTAGAGACGGAGAAAGACACCTCCCTTAATGATTATTTGCTCCAGTTGAGTAACCTCTCTCCTTTGGTTCACAGAGCTAAATGGTAAAGAATATATATAAAGGAGGAACATCAATACTAATTGGATTGTTCGTGTGATTAAATGATTTTTTAAAGTATTTGTAGTATGAAAATAGTTTTTGTTGTGTTATTTTATAAATATTTTTTTTATTAAAGTGATTCAAAATAATAGTTTTATTATTAATGAACATAATTTATATATTTATTAGCTATTTTATATTTATCAAAACATTTTAAAGCTTATTTTTTATATGAAATTTTTTATTACTTATTAATTTAATTTCTATTGATTATAGATTTTTCTACTAATTATAAAAAAAAAAATTATGTTTATGAAATTTTCTCTATAACTTTTAGAAGTTATTTGGACTCATCATACTGATTAAAAACCATAGCAAAATGATGCAAATTTTATCAGTGTATGGAAGAGAATTTGATTACATTACTTTTAATATACAATTCATTGAATTTTAATGTATTATTACATTTTCAAATAAAAAAATGATTTATTTTAACACGTCAACAATGAAAAAAAAAGTCTAGTTAACTCAACTGTCAAATCCCCGGTACAATATATCATAGCCGTTCAATGTGAAATCGGAGCCTGCCCTTGAAATTTGATCCCTACGCCGGGCTTTCGATATATATTCCTGTCGTTAGGAGGAGAAAGAAGAATATCTTATTCAGTTCTGTCAAATATATTTTCATAATAGTCACCAGCATCATCATGGACAGGATCCCCTCCGCGCCTGAAGATAACGTGGCCGCCTGGATATTTCAACAGCATCAAGAACATGAAGAGGTATCATTTGTTTTTTTTACCAGGAATTGAATTCTCTGTCATTTCTTTGTTTTTCCAATTTGTTTTTGGGTTTGCCAAGAAGACTGAAAACATTAATAATTTGTTTTGGGTTTGCCGCCGATCCGCTTAGATCCGCTTTAATAATTTGTACTGTTTGTTTACTGTTAATGAAAGAGCTGAATTATCATCTCTTGTTGTGTGGATCCCAGGAGCTGAAACGAACGAAGGCCAACGCAGAATCGCAGAGACAGATGCTGCAGGCCAAGGTGCTTCAACGCCAAAGAGAACGAGACCAGCTCTTCGGAGCACTCAACGTTGTACTCGCAGAAAACTCCACGCTAAATTCAATTCCGCATCCAACCACCTCAAGGAATCCAACAACTACTCCCACTATAAATTTGAGTAAAACCACAAGAATATAAGTTGAATATGTGACTTTAAAAAGCAGTTTTTTATGACAAATATGTCAAGTCAAAGATTACCGTTGAATCATATTTTTGCAATTCTATTGGTTCTTGAAATCCAATTCATCAATGACGCTTTTTCTTATGAGGTTTGTTTTAGACCCCATATTTACTCTAATGTCTAAACAACTCATTTTCTTTGATCAAACCAAAATGTTGGCATCTACCTCATTATTCCTCTCGCCTTATAAGGGGAGCTCTACAATTAAAAAAGAACCCAAACAATTTTAATTGCTAAGACAATTATAAACTAAGTCAATCATGGATTTTTTTAATCCATTGTATAATCCATTAACTCATTTCATTTTTCTTCTCTTCGTACTAATTCCTATCCCCTTGACCTCCCTTCCCTCCCTTTTAACCCCCACTTTCTTATTATTCATTCATCTCCCCCTCCCTCTCTCTTAGCTTTATATTTCTCTTGATTTCTATTCTCTTCATGTTTTCAAATTTTATTGTAATCCCTTCCCATGATTTCTCCATTGTCCCCCTGTATCTCGCAATCATATTTGGTTGGTTGTGTCTCACTGATTTCCGCTCATTATTTTGATTTCTAATTTTGCATCTTCACTTTAGGTTACTATGTTTTCATCATTTTGTATATATATTTATTTATTAGATTTCCTCTCATACACATATACTTCTTCTTTATTTATTAATTACCTCAGTTGATTCATAACCTTGTAACCAGTTTACTTTCCCCCAAGATCGTATTAACTATTTTATTCTTTTTATGAATCTTCAAATATGCACATAATTATCCCCATTTCATTTTTAATTCTTCATATATAGTTTACCTTTCATATCCTATATCTTTAGCTATTTCTTCCAATGGTTATTATTGCTACCTAATCCCTAATTACTATTTCTCTATCACCTTATATATATTCTTTACCACACACTTTCTTTTATATTTTATAGCTCCATTTTGATTCCTTGATGATGGTTTGAAACATCAAACTTTTTAAACTCAAACACAATGAAACTCTAGAAATATTGACACAATATTATAAGCTACATTACCTTAGAGATATCTACAATTGTTAAAAATAAAATAAAATAAAATTGTTTGTTCATGTCAAAACCTTCAAACCATGCACTAACACATGATCTCATACATGACTATATTGACTTTTATAATTTAATAAATAATTAAAAAGTTTGAAAAAATAGTTGTGCACAAGAACAATCCATTCTCTACTCTTGCTCACTTTTTTTTAAAAGAAATTCCATCATTTAGGTACTCAACACTTTCACTAACAAGAACATGTATAATATATTTTGTAAGAGAAACAACATACCAATGTTTAAAAAACTCGAATTTCATGTGGTCATGCAAAAAAATCATAAATTATTTATATATACTTTGGAAGCCAATACAATTTCCTTACACCATATTCAAATTCATTGTGAAAGTAAATTGAATCATCCCTTCAAGTCAATGGATTGTTGTTTATCCATGTTTACATTGTCACTAAAGCATCATGAGAAACCATCATTAACTTGCATTCACCCAAACCCTCAACTAGGTATTATGGTCAACATGGAAGTCTATTTCATTTTGCAAAGTAACAAAAGCTAAAAAGACCCAAAGATAGAGTAAGGATTGTATTTGAGAATCAAATGTCCATTACAATTGTCATGTATATGGAGTTTTGTTTATATATGTGTACTAAAAACTCTTCTCAATTAACTATAGAAATGAAATAATGAGAATGAACAAATACCACTAAACAATAAAGTAAATAAATAATCAGATCCAACCCTCTTAAGCACATTCAAACAATGAATTTGAGTGATTAAGAAAATAAATAAATCAAATCTAAATACTTAAGCAAAGTCAATCAAATCTAATTACTTAAAAAGTCAAACAATGAACGGAATTATTGAAACAATACATTAAAATGAAAGGAGAATTTATTTATTAGACAATGAAAAAAGATCAAAGCATGAAATGTTAATAAGAAGTTTCTTTCATTCTTCCAATAGACTATCTGATGTGGTAGCAATTCCCTTTATGCAATGGCATTTTACGAAACTCAAGTAACAAAGAATATGTGAGTGAAAGTAATCATCTTCTTACTTCCCTTTAGCAAAATTTCAATAAATCTCAATAATGAAACCCTTATATATGAGTGGAAGCAATCATCTTTTCATAGCAAAATCTCAACCGTGTAACCCTTACACCCATAAGCTCTATAATATGCATGGTGGAAGCTTATATATAGGCAAAATCTAATCTAGATGGAGAAACAATCCCGAAACAATCATGGGCACCCATGTAATTAATTTGGCTACTAATCTTAAATTCACATTAAACAATAACCGGTCAAAAAACATAAGAACATTCAAATTGACAACATAAATATAAACGCAGGCGGAGGATGACATCCACCTTAACCTTCGATCTAAGCCATAAGCCATCCTCATTTTATAGGCCACAATTGCTTTCCCTAGTTGGCAACAGGCGGTGATGGAAAATTGACTCTTATGAAATTTATATGTTCCACCAGATTGGCCGGATCCAACATAACTTCTTTCATTCCATGGGCCTCACAGAATCGATTCATCCATGCGCTTAACAGCGGCATCTTTTCCTGGTTTATTAAAACTGAATTAGAAGTCTTCTCGAGGGCTTTCGCAAATGCTAACATACCACCCAGTGCGATGTCAACAAAGCCGATTTCATCTCCTCTGAAATATGGTTTTCCAGAGAAGCAGCGGCTTGTTCGCAGAGCTTCCTCCATTAACAGCAACTTTGCCACCGATTCTTCCACCGCTTTCTGTTGCTGCTCTCCCTGGCCCCTGAAAACTCCAAGAGCGCGTGGCACAAGCTGAGGCCACACACAAAGAGCGTCAGCGTATGAGTTACGGAATGGCGGAGTACATCCCACATTAAATTAAATTGGTGACAATGTTGCTCGGGACGACGGAGTACAGGCCACATTAAATTGATGGCAGTGGGCTACAATGCAGTCGGAAAGTTTAAAAACAATCCGGGAGGGTGGACCCTCTCGACCTGGACCCACTCCAGCTGGCTTAACCAGCATGAATGTACATGTTGGATAAGCTCAGCCCAGTCATTCGTGCAATGGAATAAGGACTGAATCTGCCTCCTGATACCATAGTACCATCGAAAGTGACTCTGTACAGATTTGGACATTCTTCTTCTTCATCCACATGGTATCAATTCCAGTATTTTGAGTCCAATGGTCGTATGTATGAAAAAAGGGCAGAAGATCTGTCGGCAATGGCTTCAAATGCAACAACGCGGCGTGGATCGTCGTCAACAAAGACATTGTACCACCTCGTGTGACAACGCGTGGTCTGATTCCTGAAAGTCGACGCCTTTTATAACAAGTTAGTTGTGCAGTGGCATCATATCCATACTAGTAACTTTCGTGTCAAGTTGTAATGGCCAGACTTTAATAATTCGCTACAAATGCTATAATATTATAAAGGGAAACGTGCCATTTGATTAATTAAAGCATCTAACGATTATTCAACTAGGCCTAAACCTAAAACTGTGTATATTGCAGTTCCACATTTTTCTATCAATAATATATTCTAGTTGACCACACATTTTAATTGATTTGATATCCCTTGCCATTGCCAATGGATCTTAAAGAATGACTTAATAAATCAAGCAAGTATTTTTTAAGAACACCAATTTCTTATCTCTGTTTCCCAATCCATGTTGCAAATGTCTTTATAACATAGGCTGAGAAAAACAAATAGTCCATAGCTATAGCTTAATTACAACATAAATGTATGTTTACAATTTTTACTAGTTTTGGTATTTTTAAAAATGCAAACAATGTATTTAAGGATTTAGTTTCTTTCATTAATACAATTAATATGATGTATTTTTAATTATTTATAGGTAAGTACCCTTTGACAATGGAATGATCCTCGTTCTAACTCGGTTGAGATGGGGTAACAACAATGAAGTAGTTGTCCACTGAATGCCATGAGTCCATCAAATTCCAGTACTTGATTTAGCTGATACAAGAGGTGATGCTTTCACCCTAAGCGCTTCGAAAATAAAAATATACCATGTTGAGGCCATGCACCAGGCATCCAAAGAAAACCACAACACATTTAGACTATGCATTGACCTACAAATTACGGGACTGAATCGACACCCACGTTTAAGCCATGCAAATGTTGCATGCAAATCAATGCTTAGATCTATATTAGCGTGGAAGAGAAGCATATCGCACGTGCTTACTCGTGTCATCAAAATTTCATGGTCAGTGTCATGCCTATCATTGTATCCGGGACTTTTTTCTGTTTGAACTACTCCTCAAATTATTACCGATTATAGTCAGATCTGCCATGACGCAAATATGGTGCAGGAAATTGTTTGTGTACTCAAATTATAATAGATCATGATTTCAATGACAAGCCGAAGTGAAACAACAACACGTGAACTCTCATTCTTGGTTTCTGATACCGTATATATAGAGTTATGTCTTCCTCAATGCTTACCACAAGCAGTTTTCCCCCTCTTGTAATCTTTGACAGGAAAACACTTTAGTGGGATGCCAACACCTAAACCTGCATTAACATATGCACAGGTGATAGTGGAATCAAACCTCCATAATGTCTATTCCAAATTCTAATGTTTATTTGGCCTTTAATTTTGAATAATATTGTTCAGCTTTGGTGAGTATCTTTTGTGTGTTTATAGGTGTGGGAAGAAGTAGCGACATGCAATATAACAAAATAGACAACCTTGAGTTTTTTAGCCCAGATAAGTCAATTTTTCATAACTGCAATCGCTGTAGCAAAGTGGTAGCATAACTGCCAACCTCGATTGGTATCCACTGCCACGAAGGACTTGTTAAAAATGTAATAAGTGCATGACATTCAATTAGTCTTTGAGTTGATTGAGTTATTGAGTCACTAGTTTATGAGTGACTCTACTTCAAACTTTTGAAGTCGAGAGGGGATGAAAGTGAGCCTTTTTTGAAGGTAGTTGATTCCCTCTATTATTGTAATTTAAGTTGGTTTTTAGCTAACTCTTATCAATAGAGATGAATTAAGTGAGTCCATAGTCGACCACGACCAACATAACACATGAGAAGGTAGCACAAAACCTTGCAGGTGTTATAAATCCTCACAACATAAGAATATGATGAAGACAACACTCAAGTAGTACACATCTTACACCGCACATAACAGATTTTAATGAAATATGATGTTGTAAAGAACACTTGAATTGATTGAGCCCCTAAGTGCAGAAATGCAGAAGAAACTCTCAAGTTGTGACCTTGGAAGTTGAAATAAGAAAAATCGTACTAGAAGAAGATCCAAAAGATCTTATTTCAGAGTCGATGGAGATGAATTCCAACCAAATGATTAAAGGGTGAGGCTTCAACTGACTACTGCCAGATTGACAATGGAGGCTAAAGAATCACAATCAAGGTTGTTCCTACATACTTTTTCTCTTATAGATGAAGAAGATTTTTTGGGTGGGTGTAACGGTAAAAATCTGTTTACTGGAACTTCTCAAACTTCAACTTTCAGAAATACAAATAATCCACGAATATATATAAAAGATGATAAATAAGATATGATATTTTACAAGATAGAATTTCCCATATATATAATTATTTAAAGGGTGTCTAATGCAACTCTTCATAAAGAGTTACACATTTTCACTAATTAATATTATATTATTATTGTTTGTTTTTATTATTATTGTGATATATATATATATTATCTTCCCCTTAAGGGAAACTTTGTCCCCAAATCTTATTGAAGACAAGGCTTACGCCCGATTTCTTCCTTGTAATGTCATCTCTCGATCTTTTGTGTTAGTAACTGCAACACTTGATGAAACGAAACGATATGAGTTATGAATTTCCAAGAAAAAATGTTGCATCGTTTGTGAAGTGTTCCATCCGAGATCTATCTTCACTGGAGTTGTTTGTTGATAGTTTTGTTGGATGGAACTTATTGTTTTCTGCTTAGTTTGTTGATTTTGTGTTCTTTCTGTTCTGAAATCATAAATCCTTTATTTATGTTCATTTTGACCCCGTCGTTGGTCAAAATGAATCTTATAATTTGGGTGTCAATAAGGATTTGTTGTTGTTTGTTTTTTTACTAGATTGGCTTCTTTTTTAATTGTGACAAGGACTAGATTTGTATTTGCTTCTTTTTCTAACAAATACTTATCATTCTTAAGGTTCCTTATCATTTCATCTTTCTTTCTCATCATATTTAAGCTTTGGAATATGATCTATTAGATCTTGTTTATGCTTCTTAAGGTGATTATTCTCTTCGATATTTTCTATTAGTTTCTTATGAAGATCTTGATTCTCCTTTTCTACGTTTTGATTGTGTTGTGCCTTTTCTCTCGCCTTCTTTATTTGAAGAAACAACTTCTAATTATGATCTCTTAGACAAGAGATATCTTCTTCTTTGTCCATGATGAGTTTATCAAATTCATTCTGCATCTTCTGTATCGATTTATGATCTTCTCATGAAAGCACCTTCAAGATGTCTTTAAAGTCTTTAGTCGAAACAACTCCTAAACTTGACTTCATTGCAACATCCTAGAATGTGACTTTCTGCTTTTTGTAAGGAAATGTCAAGAAATTTTTCCTTGTGTTGAATATGAATGTACCCAATGTATCTAACCAAGCTGACCCTAGAATTATATCAACCTTGTCTTGCTCCAATGATACTGCTGAAACAATACAGAATTGAGTTAGGACCTTGTCATCATCAACATATAGTTGCAGGTTCTTAAGCTCATATTTCTCATCAGAAAGAATCATGTTATTGTCAATTATATCTGACTCTGTAAACATTAATTGGTTTGTTAGGTCAACATTTATACAATTCTTCTTGGTTGTCGGGAAAATAACAATATGAATAGACTTCTCTTGAATACTCCCATAACTTTTTAATATGGGGTATGCATATTTTTTAAAAGTTTGCAGGGATATTCCTTGTTTTTAGTCATGCTTCTTATCCAAGAAATATAAAAGAAAGACATCTTTTATCTTGTATAGTATACTATACTCTTCAATAATTAAATTTTCCCTTTAAAATTTCTTGTATATTAAATGTAGATTGGGTGGTTGGGAAGAGTTATTGTTACCTTTCCCACCTAGGTTCAAATCTTGATATCTTGTTTTATACCTTTCACTTCTATGTAAAATCTCTTTTTTATCTCACTTAATGTAAAAAGATCTAATATAAAATTTTCCAGATATTTTCCCACTTTTGACTAAATAGCACATTTGTTAATAAAGTAGTAAGTTAAACCATGTGTCGTTTCTTTTGTTTTTACTTTTCCTTTTTTTTTGTTTTTTACTTTTCCCTCTTCTTATTGTTTTTATTTTCCCTTTTTCTTTTCTTTTACTTTTCCCCTTTATTATTTTTCTCCCCCTTTTTTTTTCTTTTTTTCTTTTGTAAGGTCAAAGACCTTTGAACTCACAACATCTATGAAAATTACCAGACAAAATCCAAAACTTTGGCTAAAAGCTGAAATGAGCACAAGCCTGAGGAAGGTTTGGCTTGATACCATTGTAACGGTAAAAATTTGTTTACCGGAACTTCTTGAACTTCCACTTTCGGAAATACAAATAATCTATGAATTTATATAAAAGATGATAAAATAAGATATGATATGATTTACAATTGAGGGCTCATTATTTATATTTTGGAGGAATACCCTTTCACTAATAGTCATGTCTTTTGACTTTTAATAAATAGTTAATTAATTACTTCTTATTTAATAATTAATAATATTAATTTATATCAATATTAATAATTATCATTAATATTTAATATTATTATTTATGGTGTATTATATAATTTATACTATGTTATATTTTTATATAATATATTGCTATAGTATCTTTGGTGGGTTGGAATTGGATACAATTATTAATCAATGCTCATGGTCATTTTATTCCCTTATTTCCCTTGTGTTTGTTTCTCTCATTCCCCCCACTTTTCACTTTTTTTTGCTTCAATATCATAGTCACTATCTGTGTCAATATGCTAGTGTTGTCATGCTGAAGTGACTCATTTTGAATACATATGTTGGGTTTATTTAGTTTTTAGAAGGCATCCCATGACAAGGGTTAGTAGGTATTGCCATTGAATGCAATAATTTTCATGCTTGTATGGCCTTCACTCTTAACAAGTTTTGAATTTTAGTTTTAGCCCAAAATTGGAATTTGAAATTCTAATCACTAAAACTTTGAAGCCATGATGATTGATTATTGAAGTTTGATATAAAGCGTAACAACAAATGAAGGTGTTTCACTACCTCTCATAACCATTTTAGCTCATCCAAATGGAAAATGCACCTAAAAACTCAATCTCTAACACACAATAGAAAGAAAATAGATCCAACAATACTCAATATACTTTGAGTTCCAATCGCGATATCACAACCAACAACAAGGTATGATATTTAAATAATTAAGGGAAAGTGCTTGAGATATTCATTATTCAACAACAACCCACAACATCCAACAAGATATTCATTGTCTAGCATCCATAATATCCAACAACAAGATATTCACTATCTAATGTTCACGATATCCAACAACGAGTTCTCTTTTTAAAACAACTAGCATCCACAATATCCAACAACAAGATATTCATTATCTAATGTTCACAATATCCAACAACAGGTTCTCTTTTTCCAACAACAAGGTCTCTAGTGCATAATAGTCTTGAATCCCCAACAAACAATTGTCATAGCACTCACAAGTTGAGGTCTCATGGCTCACACAATGCACACAATCATGATTTACACAATGTACACCTCACAACTCACATAACTCGTACAAGTCACTCTCTCTCTCAGAAATCACAAGAAATATTCAACCCCTCAACATTAAAGGATGATTCTCATGGCAACAAAAAATTAAAACTCATGGGGACAATAGAGGAGAAATCACATATGACAACAAAGAAAAACACAAAGTGAAGAAAATCCTACGTTAGAGTTTAATATTATACAGTCATTTTTTTTCTTTTTTCTTTAAAAAAAAACCTAAAAACAACATACATTGTTAAATTTAGTCCAAGAGAACATTAGAGCAACAATTTTTAGGAGGAGACTTTTTTTTTACGAGAGCATCCCCCTCTATATGTTTGTGCATTTCCGTCAAAATGGGACATGGAGAAATGCCCCCCTTGGATTCCAACCTACATTTGGGAATACATCCCCATGTAACACTATGCAATAATGGGTTTTAATTTTTTATCAATGGATGTTCTTCTTCATAGGCATAGTTTTCCTCTCGTAATGTTATGGATGCATATGTTTTAAGCAAGTCTAAGACAATAAGGCAAACATTTGTAGAGCGATGTACTTGATAATGATGAATGATAACATGGGATAAGGCACTAAAAAATGAGTGGTGTAATAGATAATCATGAACTATTTGTGGCATACATTGTAATAGAGAATCATAGTTTATGATAGTTTGTGGCACATGTTGTTTTTATGGGTAGAATATATAACCATGACTCCCATGGTTTTGACATTACTTTCTCAACATCTGCGATTAGTAGCTTCGATATCAAAAAAATTTAAATCTTTTGTTTTGTTTTTCTTGTAGGTGGCATTCAATTCCTCCAATGAGAAGGAAACAATATTTGAATGAAACTACACTCAATTCTTAAAGAGTTAAAAGACACATCCCAATGTTTGTTTGGTAAGTTGTTAGGATGATAAAATATTTAGACCCATGCATGTTGTTTTTAATTTAACAATGGATAGACAAAAACATTAGGGAAATCATCAACAAACAAAGTATAATTTCCTTTTCCTTTGCATGAGATCCTTAAATAGTTGAATGAAAGGAGTTGAAAGGAAATCAAACAAATTGGCCCACAACTAGTATGACATTTGAAGTATGAATGAAGCACATATCTTGCAGAAGAAGCACACTTATCTCATCTTGATGGCTTATAGAACCTCATCTACAACATTGTTCACTCAAAAATATTTACAATGAATGCTAGAGGAACCATGGTCTTGACAAGAGATACCATCTCCACAATCTTAACACCGTGCTGCTACGGTAACAATGAACAAGCAATAATACAACAATCATGGAAAACCATTAAATTAACAAAACTAATATTTTAGAGCAACCATGAACAATTTAGCCATACCGACATTGATAACCTTGCCACTAAGAAAGAGTCTTCCGTGTTATGAGATTTAAAAAGTATTATTATGTTAAGATAAATTCTAGAAACTAGTACTACCAAATATTAGTTGTAGCGACCACCTTGTTTCAATTATTGCCAAAACAAATGATTCATTTTTTAACAACCTTGTAGCACATATGATTAAACATGAACTTATCCATCATTGTATTGAATCATGATATGATTCACCTCCTTTCCATCATTACTCAAAGCATGAGCATGAATGAGTAGGAAAGCAACTTAGTCCTCGCCTATTAAATTATGAAGTTATATAGTGTTGTACACCAACATCGAGATGCATCCAAGTGCTTAATTCAATCAATGGCTCCATCACTACAACTTCAAGCTAGTACTTAGTTGATTTAGCTCATTTGAGCACACAACTTTATAACTTTTCTAAAAGATAGGGCATCATCGTAAATGGAAGGCAATGAATACAATGCTATAAATTGAAGCCAATATAAGTTTTGTTTCGAAGTTGAGTTCGACATTTGGAATAACATTCCCCAACATGCTACATTTCCAAATGCAATATAAAACAATTATCCTTCACTATATCCATCTTCAAGGGATATTACGTAAGTTGAAGCTCATCCAAGAGTCTTGTTTGTAGTTTTGGTTATTCTCCTCTCAAATAACAACTAACTCCCTTGTCACACTTTAAATACCTTGGTCACTACTCCAGTGCCATAGGAAATTGAGATGAAAATAACATGGACATGTATCTATGGAATTGACAGGGAATTGTTAAGTCTTGTAATAAAAAACCTAAAGTACACATGCATATAACCATGCAGTGAGCATGTAATTGTAAAGAAGTTTTTTATTTTATGTTTTGAGATAATTAAACAATTGGAAACCAAAGATTGCAAGCAAACTAGTGGTTGTGCATGTGTTTAGTGCTCTGGTACTCTAATGAACTAGTACTAGTGGGTATGTTTGGCCAAATGTGGGGATACCTTTCCTCCTAGTGCCACCGTTGATGGCTTTGCTTTGGATCAATTACTCATTGGTTATAATTATGTTGCCTCTTTTATTGCTAATTATTCCCGCCCACAAACTAGATCAACTTCTCCAAGTGGTGGTTCTCAAGTGAAGCTACTACCACCTATACATTTGTTAACTTGATATGAAGCTAGTTTTAATATGGAACTACATTTCAATCTACCAAATATAAGCCAAGTTCTTGAAACAACCTTACACTATTCATATGTACATATATGAGTAGAGTCCACCTATCAATTCTAGATGCCAAAAAATAATTATCTTGTCCCTTGCCAAAAAGGTTTCCACACCTTAACTTTATTCTTGTTTTTTTTATACAATAGTTTTAGCATTATATTATGATTCTAAAACTAATATTGTCTCATGATAACTATATTTATACCAATGATTCTATAGGTTTGCAACCCAATTTGACTTAGATTGATAAGATAATAATGGCAATGTTGCACATGCATTGTTCCAAACTCTAAATTGTTCTATTACATGGGTGATGAACAATGGTGGCAACAAGAAGCAACATGAAACCATACATCCTATACTACAACGAACCTACATGACTAGAGAGAACATATAAGATGCACTAATTTTTTAATTGAAGGTTATGAAGAGGGTATAGAAAAAGGGTGAAAGACTATCATTTCCTTATCCTACAAAGTGATAGGTACTAGCTATTATGCATGCTATTTCCAAGTGTGGTTGATCTCTCTATTAGTAATCATAGAGGCGAGTTGGTTGTGCACTCAATTTCATCCCTTTTGTTCATCCATGCCTCTTGAAGAATATATGGTTCCTAATCGAGCTTTAGATCCAATTCTAGGTAGTGTCAAACAATCTCAATAGGGAAAGCGAGGGCTACAACCATGATACCCATGTACATTTTGAGATGATTGACATTTTGTCTTGTATCACGTACATACCCAAAGAGTTTTCTATTATATATTATGTGTTGTTATATGAAGAGAAATAGGACAAGTAACATACACATTGGGATATTTGTCATGGTCTTCAAGAATGATGTGGAGAAGAATCTCATAGCTTTGAGAAAGTTTGCAAGGAACAAAAATTTGAGAATCAAGTGGAAGACAAAGATCACAGTGTATATAATACACTATTCTCTTTACAAGCATAGTCTAGGGGTGGAGACCCAGGCCTTGTATGAGAAGTTAAAGGGTTAGATCTAAGCTTGATGCTTATCTAAATAAAAGGTATGCTTACTCAGTATTATTAGTTGTGCCTATGACCCATTGTGAAGAGCTTCTGTCAAGAGGCCCATCTTGTAATCATGGATTCAACACATCCACTAAAGAAATACAAGAATATACAAATAAAGTGGTGGCGAGTGCAACAAAGGTTGTGTACAAGGCATAAAGGGGGTCGTGGTAGGTTGTGAAGGAGTGTAGAGAATAAGATATTTATAAATATTTCTAATTTAACATTAGAAATCTGATTCAATAAAAAAATGTCAAACTAATGCTCCATTCAAGTGCAGCAATAATACCATGCAACAATTTCTTAAATGAATGAATCTTGTTATTCTAACTTTGACATCTAAATTTCTATACAAGATCAAACTTTGTCTCCATATGAGGCCAAGTAAGACTAAAATTGAATTGATCTCAATGGTCAAAATAAAGTTTATATACTTTATGTGAAAAACTTTGCATAAATCATTGATATAAGCTTAGATTTGTGTGGAATGTTTTATAAAAGACAACAAAATAATTGCCTAAAGGACAAGGACTAACAAATGAAACTTTGGACAAACATTTGAATATATACATCATAATATTAAATGATGATATGCCACACATTCTTATTGGTCCAAACACTTCAATAAAAAAAAAATACATCTAATAGTAACATTTAATATTACATTTTAATGTCAAAATAATAAAAATTATAACTACGGAATAATATTCTAATTTTTATTATTTTCTAATATATTGTTATTCTCACAAATATTGATATAGCCACAAGAGTTTAGTCCTTTTGCCTTTGAATAGTTCTAAAATTTATTGCATTACAAATAAAAAGTTTTTAGAGCAAATGATATAATATGAAAGATGAATAACAATTGTTTAACATTGCTTTCAAAATTAAATATAATAAATCTTTTAAATGAATTTTTAAAAATTAAATATTTATTTCTCTTCTCACAAAGTCAATAAATTGGATGAAATTTGTGTTTTCAATATGTCTTTCAAATTTATATATATCTATTTTTGAAATGAATTTTAAAAAATTAAATATAATAAATCTTTAAACTATTTTATTAATAAAAACTTATAAAACTATAAAAACTTTACTGATTATACAAGTATTTTGGAATTGATATTTATCACAAGCTCAATTGAAACTATAGAATTGAGAAAATGATTAATGGAAGGTGAAAAGCTTATTTTGGTCTTCAAAATAACTGTAAATCAACCAATCTAGTCATGTGGGATAAAAAGAAGTTCCTCTTTAAAACTCTTGTTATCCCTATTATCTTGTATGGTTGTGAAGTATGGGGGTGCATCATTTCTAGAGAATCTTGGAGAAAGATTGAGCAAATCCAAAAGCGAATTATAAATTATAACCTCAAAATTAAAAGTACTACGCCTTATCCTATTCTCCTCATAGAAGTGGGTCTTTCCCCCATCAAGAGCATTGCTATGACTAGGTACCCGATGTAGAAGCATAAAATAAATAACATGGGAAATGAGAGACTTCCTAAAATTGTTTTAAACTCAAGACACAACCAACTATGCCTCAAGCGGTGTTGGTGTAAAGATACCATGGCTTGGTTAAACCATTGGGCACTAATGAAAACGACATTTTGCAGAACATTGACAATGTCTAAAATATTATTACTTTTAAGTTTAAAGAGAAATTCTGGTGTGAGGAAAATTTAGCGATAAAGAGAAAATTAAGATACTATAAGGAGGTCATTAATCCTAACTTGGAAGATCAGAAGTATCTCATGTAGTAACTAGCTTAAGGAAGAAAATTAATATAGCTAAGATTAGAATAAACTCCCATGAACTCCATAGCGAAACGGTGCATTGGTCTATTCCTAAAACTCCATGGGCGAAAAGGGTTTTCCAACTGTGTGAGTCTATTAGCGTTGAGGATGAAAATCACTTTTTCTTAGAGTGCCTTGCTTACACCCACATTAGAGTTGAGTTTCGTAGTATTTGCTACAATACAAACCTTTATAACCTCTTAACTTGCCAAAACGATAGTAAGCTTAGAAAGCTTCTTGACAAGTTTTTTGAGCACAGGAACAAGATTTTAAAGTAAACCAAGTATTTACCTTCAAGTTGGTCTCCGTGGACGTTAATCATCACCATCATCATAAAGTCAAAAAAATTTGACTTCCAAAATAAAGATATAATCGGCGGTATAAAGAAACTAATATTGAACATCATATTAAGTTATACAGTGTATCATCATAGTAACAATAGCTTTGGCCCTGTGTTTTCATTTGGTTAGACTCAATTTAAAGAAACAACTTTTCAAACATATCATTTAAGTGTCTATTCCCATGTTTGAATTAATAGTCTGCCGTATTTCTTCAGTCCAAAAATTATCTCGTGGCTTGTAACTATGATACAGTGTGCAACCTTAATCCCAGAGACAGCAAATCAAATAATTTAGAATCCCACCGACAATTGAATAAAGAATTTAGAACGTAAAATTGGAAATAATAATAAAGTTCTGAAACGAAGGCGTCATAGAACAACTTTTTGCATGTATATTTTATATTAATGGTATGATAATGAAATTACCCGGTAATTGCATTCAACAGGTGCACTAATTTAGGGTTTTCATATTGAGTCTTCCAACAGTAGGACATTAAGATCTCTAACATCTTTGCGAAGAAGAAAATATAATAGATAGCTCACTGCCGCATTTCAATAATTGATTTTTGAACCATGCAATGATTTAAGTTGACTGCACTATGCCATTCATCAATGCATTGTCGTCCTTTCATCCATGATATTTAAAATAAAGAGCATACAACATGACCACGATGCCTGACACCAAATTACTATTTCATTCAACGTTGTAACAATTAGGGAGGCAGCCTGGTGGAGAAGAAAATATGATCAAGGAAGAAACGTTTCCTATATAACTGCAAAGAGCAAGAATAAAGCTTATTACTCCTGGAGCAATTTACTACTGATCTTCTCTGTAAGATCATAAACTGCTATTGAATAAAGAACTGATATATTATAGCGCATGATTGTTCGGAAGTTATCATAGACAAGGTAGACATCGGCCTGCAGTCCATCAGGAGCAATCTGAAAGAATGAAGTCATTTAAACAAAATAGTATCAGATAACAGATCAGTTGTTATATCATATCATATATAGCAGAGAAAAGAAGAGAGCATCCTACAATTCAGTGTATGAAAAAGTAGGTCCTGCACATTCTTCAAGCCTTCAAGGTACAATACACTTTCTTTCAAGTCAAATTAGAACCCGGCGACCAGAAGTTTTAATTGTTCCATAAATGTTGACTTGGGAGCAAGAATTACACAAGGCTACACTGTCTTCAGACTCAGTAAACAGTTGTAAAATGGAAACACCAAAGAGTTCATGATTTTTATAACATGATAGGAATTCATAATAAAATCTGAACAGGAAATGGCCTAAAAATAGAATAAAAGAATAAGAGATTATGGACATCATGCTTAACGAAAGCAAACTAAGAGATATGTCCTTACATTTGTTTAACAAGTATAGAAACCTAATTACTTGGAGCGATATGATGAGACAACTATATACATGTTAAACAAGACCAATATAAAGGTGACAATGTTTGGAACAATCCTATCATGCCCAATTCATCCTGATGGTTATCTTTCATGTTGGTATGCCCAGAATTAAAAGCATGTATCTCATGTCCTGTCATGGATATTTATCCAATTTTGGCAATGCTTGTTAGATTAATATTATAATAATCATATTAGTACTTCGTAGAATTTTGTAATGAGTATTTTATCGTTAAGTTGTGGTGTAATGATGTTACGATATGACTTACTAATGGTCATTAATTAGGTGATTATGTGTTTGCGGAATTCTGTAATGTACTCAAGGTAAGTCTCCCAACTAGTATATGTGAGTCGTGACAATGTAATCAGCTTTGTAACATTGCAATAAAAGATCATTCAAGTATATTATTTGTATCCTTTCTACTATGTGACAATGTAATCAGCTTTTTAACATTGCAATAAAAGATCATTCAAGTATACTTTCTGTATCCTTTCTACTTTGTATCAACCTGCCTATGATTGGATGAAACTCTAACATCATATTAGAGCCATGAAGAAAAGAACCTGAGGAGGATGCCGAAGGAATCCAAGGAACTGTGAGAGGCACGGAGAAGGAGCCAAGAGACTTTGACATGCAAATTAGAGAAAAACTATACTAGGTAAAGACAGCAAGGGTTGTGGCTTTGTCTCCATTCTTTGGTGTTAGTGCTTCCACACACATTTTCAAGACACCTCTTCGAAGATGCACCTCTTTGACAAGATTATCAAACCTACGGTTCTATATGGTGTCAAGATTTTGGGACCTAGCTTGTTAACACTTGATTGGGCTTGCGTAAAAGAGGGTCTAATCTCTCATGCTGGAGTGTATGATCCGATGTAGTCGGATGGTCCCACAGGCCATTATCTAGGCCAAGTTTTGTGCTCATCCCTTGTGCTTGGAGAGCACTTTCAGATTTGTTTTCTTTCTTCACAAGATTCACATCCTTGGTGATTCAGCTACAAAGTGGGAAAGATAACTCTATTTGGCTCTGTTTTTCTCAATAGATTGCTGCCATGGTTCTATCAGGGCAGAGAAGGTGATGGCTCTTGGAAGCCTCTTCACTTCTTCAATTGATTAGTATCTCTATTTAGTGCCTATCTCCTTTCAAGTGTTTTCTGGATGCCCCTAGTCACATCCCACCCCCTAAACATGAGAAATTAGATGAAATGAAATTTATATTAAGGTCCACTAAAGACTAAATTAGCTCAAAGGAACTATAAATTACACCAATCACTAGAAACCCATACAAAAACAAGGAGGTGTTAGAGGTCCCTTGATATGAAAAGTGAAGGAAAAACAAGGATACTAACAACAAAAATTAAAACGACATATTTTGGAAGTACAAAGAGGTTATCTGAGGGTAAATCCCCTAGAAAGTGGAAGAGTCAATAAACAAACAATGTCCAGACAAATGTGTATCAATAGCCGAAAGTGAGGATGCAAGTAGGAGTGAGCCCTATTCATCCTCATAATCAATAATGCAGACATCTATACATAGTGTTTGTTGGATAATGTCTTATTGTTGGAAGTTTCACTAGAATGACACTTCAATGTGATTAAGAAATTTCACCTTCTTTCTAGAAGGTTCCTCAGATCTTAACCCTATAATTTTCTGCCCTAGGACTGCTTAAATTAATGTAAAAAACAAAAGCGAAAGAAGTACAATAATAAACTTTCAAACAACCCTAAACTTCCCGGCAATTAAGGAGAAAAGACACCAACCAATGAGACAATTTCTCGGCCCTTGTAGGGAAATTTATCAGTGAATATTCAGATTTGAAAATGTACTTTTACAGCAGAAACAACAGTAGTGTTATAGTAGTCAAATTAGCCCCTTTATCCTCTTATTTAAATGTCAAATCACTTAACAACTTCACCTTTCAGTTATGTCAAGTTCATAAGTAGATGTAAATAGAAAAATATGAAAAACACTTGCAACTCAAGATCAAATATGAAACTGACACAAGATATGTATGCCTGGAAACTTCATATATATGCTCAATGATTGAGTACATACTATTATTACAGAAATTTTGAGGTAAAAAATGGGCCTCAAAACAAAGAAAATGTACTTAAAAAATCAACCAATCACATTTTAGAGGATGACATCATCCCCCATGGTTGAAGTGGCATTGTTGTTACATTTTCAATGGTCCATGAAAACCCATAATTAACAATTGTAGTGCTTTGATCTCATAAAGTAGTCATAATGAAAGTCCTTTCACACTTTTAACAAAATAATATTATTGTCATTTTCAAGTAAAGTACTCATAATAAAATAATATTATTGTCTTTTTCAAGTAAAGTATTCATGACAAAGGTCTTTTCTCACTTTTTCATAAAATAACATTATTTTCATTTCATACTTTTTGAAAGAAACAATACAATTCATATTATATTTGTGCATTTTTATATCTTTAATTTCAAATTATATATTTATGTATTCCTCCTTTTTTTAATATATATATATATATATAAGAGACAAGTACTAAACAAAAATTAATATAAGTTAAAAAATTGCTCATAAAAATCGTCTTTTCATTATAATGTATTCTTTATAAGTTTATTATTTAATTTAATTTCCAAATTCAATGCATATAAAAGCTAAATGACACTATTTTTAATAATTTACAATTGAATCTTAGTCACATCAATGTAGTTCTTTTCTTAATTTATTTTTAGTCAATTTTGAAATGTAACTCAACCATGGTTATTTAGATTGTGCATAGAATGTAGTTTAGGAGGTGAGTTGTCAAATATACATACCTCATAAAACCCAAATGATAATTTTTGAATATATCTTTTAGGAGGCCCATTTTTTACCTCGAAATCTCTCTAATGAGCCTCTTCTCAAGGATACAATATCCAACCAGAAAAATGCCTTGGGTAGGGCAAATGATCAAACCCTATCTCCACCAAGAAGAACAAATGCAAGAAACCCTCTAACACTACCTCCAAGGCAAGATGTCCTACTCTTCTTTTCACTTCACAAGTTCACCCTAGCGTTTTCTTCTCCTTGGTCTCCAATCTCCAAAGGGAAAACCATAACCCTATAACACCAAGATGCTCCAAGAAACTCCAAAGAGACCATGAAATCCTAGCACCCAAGAGAGAGAGAGAGAGAAAAGAAAGTGCAAGTAAAGGCCTAGAGAGAGGATAAGTGAACTCCTTTTTTAGGTCACATCTCTACACAAGAGTGAGAAAGAATGAACACAGGTCATTAATGAAAGACTCTTTCCTTGCTCTATTTATATGAGAGGTAAGAGAGGCCAACAATAATATGTAGCCAAAAGCCCTTACAAGCAACCTACATGAGCCCTTGTAGGCCACACAAATGAAACTTCCAATTTAGAGTACAAGTGTCATGCTCCAATGATGATGTTGTGCACAAAAGGGACTCCAAGGCGATGTAGCTACACAAGCCAAGTCCACACCACTCCATTCTGAGCCTCCATGGACACCAACTATCCTCCAAAGCGAAGTACTCCACTAGGTCAAGTAACCCTTGCAAGAACATTGTCACCCTAAGCCATCTACAATCCTCCAAAGAAGAATCCAAGATTCCACATGCCATCTAGGCCTTGAATCCCTCCTCCATGATGCACAATAATCAACATCCCTTGCAGGGCATTACCCCACCAAATGAATCCTTCATGTGGTCATCATGAAGTGCATCCACCATATATTGAAAGAAATCTCCAATGCCCAAGAAAAGAACATTGGGCTAGTAATCAACTAAGGCCAACAATTCATGAGCAAGCTACTTCAAGTGCGCATATCCATCATGAACCATCTCTCATGCTATAATCCATCTCAGACCATCCAGTGGCTAGTCATACATGATGTACCCCAATTCTCACGAAGCACCCCCAAACATGGTGTAAATACTTTTGAAGTAACCTGAAAATCTAACACTTAAGAGAGTGGCTCAGGATGATAAGGCCCTAGACACTGGACAGTGACCTTGGTTGGCATTAACCCCCTTGCTGCTCACAGTGGAGATGTAAATTTTCCAAACCCTAAGTGAATGTTGTCCTTATGTTCTCAAAAAAATAAATTGTTATTTAATTTGCAGAAATTAAATTCTTCACATAGAAGTAGTCACATAAATAGTTGGAAAATGAATAGCATAAGCATAAACACAGTACACATATACTTTACTCCTTCAAATCATCCTTTCATTAATATATCAAAGCTTACAAGGAAACCTCCATAGATGGTCAAACTAATAGCTGTATGGTACACTCAAATGGAATAAATTTGGGCACTTACTGAGGAAAATTGCCCTTCAAAATTGAGAAAATAACCCAATGGTCGTTGCCTACTGTACAAGCCATCTTCTATGGCTATGTGGACCTATTCTGTATGGCTATACAAACCCATCCGTACGACAGTACGGATCTGTCATGTCTGGATCTATACATTGTCCTTTGTCTAGTTAAATTGGCTCCTCTCCGACAGTCTAATTCTTCCAAACCAAACTGTCTTTGAGTGAACAATGAATGTGTCTTAAACCTCTAACTTGACTTGCCTTTATGCTTTTAGTTGAAACCATAATCTCTCAATGAGATGTATGGTTGATATTAGTCTAAATCACTAATGCATTAAAAATACACTTTATTAGAATCGACAACTAAACATAAGACTTTCACTTTATTAATAAAGTGAATTACAAAACAGATTTGACTTAGACAACTTTACAGACATTTGATACTAAACCTGTGCAAAAGTTCATGTTCGAGCTACAATCATCAACAAGAGGCAAAGGGGATATCACTCCAAATATCCTATTGAAAATTCTATGTTCTTTGACTCTTAATCCATACTAGAAAATCCACCTCTAAGCTTAAGCGCTAGAATTTTATCCTTGGGAGTGTTGTAACTTAAAACATGTAACAACAATGGAAAGATTACAATAATTCATTGTAACAGGCCCAAACTTCATGACAATTCAAGGAGAAAAGATACCGAACAATGAGTTATGTTTGGACCCCTTCTCCAACAACTTATTAGCCAATAACAAAATCTGAAAATATACTTTTATAACAAGATAACATAGTTAAATCAACCCCTTATATTCTTCATTAGATATTAATACACTTAACAATTTGCCCCTTCACTTATGTCAAACCAACAAGACATACACAATTGTAAATAGCAATGCATAAAGAACATATAACACCAAAATTCAAATTTGGCAATTGCACGATATATGGACAGCTGAAATATTCATATATAAGTAGAAGGTGAAGTACAAGTATATACCATAGTTTTGTCTCAAGGCTAGTTCAAAAAAACAACTATCCAAGAAGCCCTAGCTATGGTATAGTTATCACATTTTTAGTAGCTGGGGGATACTAATTTCTGCAGACTAGTTGACAGTCATGATCCTTGTCTGGGGGCTACTAATTTCTGCAGACCAGTCGACAGTCATGAGCCTAGTCTTTACTCTTGAGGCAGTATTCATCAGAAGATATCATTGGTGGATGATCTATATCACATATGAGTAACTAGATTATTCAGGGGCAACAATAGTGGGGCCACCCAATATGACTTTGAGCCCTCTTCACGACTTCCCTTGTCATACATTTTGAGCCTTGGTTCAATGGAGCAGAGCAGTATAGTTGGATCTTATCTTTCCTTGCCATTCATAGGTAGTAGGGTTAGCATAGGTCGATTTCAGAGGGCAGTTGCAGCTCAAAGCAGGTATATGGAAAAGGTATCTTATGGATTTCATGGTGTTTATTGGTACTCTGACTATGTTATACCTTGCATTACATTGGTGATCATGATGTTCTTTTTGGTTGATTATCAATAGGACTTATACTTGGAGGGATATAGGTGCACTAGCTATAGTTTCATATACATGCTTTGTTTTGGGTTAATTCTATGTAATGTACAGATCAGTTCCCTCACTCTTGGTTATGTGCTTAGCCTTCCCCACATTATCCATCGCATCCATTTGCTATGACATCCCTTGACTTAGACTTGACTCATCAACCTAAGGACCTTCCCCTCTGTCACCTCTTTGAGTGGATGACCTCCATGTTTTCCCCTGGTGTCTTGGCTCTGTCTATAAGTATATTGATCTTTTTCATCTTACACCCAAGATGATTGAGTGCAATTAGGTAGGCTTATGTCACTGGAAGTGTCTCTCTTAGACTCAAAAAAACGTTTTCCCATCCTTGAAACTAGCCAGTGGCCAAGGGAGTAGGTACTCATCCTTTATATGATGTTCCACCTATTTTCATGTAAAAATACAATACTGTGGAATATCCTTCGGGGCTATGGACGCTCACTAACAACAGAGCTAAGGCCATGTCAAAACTGGAGCCCAAAAGGCTATCCAAGGCCAGCACCTTTGAAAGCTAGCTAACTAAAGGAATGCAAAATGCAAAGTGTGCTTCAATGAAATATCCAAAAAAATGCAAAAATTGAAAAATGAGAAACCAAATAGAAGTAAAATGAAATGAAATGCAAATGAAATTGTGAAATAAAGGGGGGCTTGCTAGAGTCGAAAGGGTTCCTTTTGTTACCTCTTGAATTGCACTCAATCGGACTTTTAAGTGAGCTGGTAAAGATGAACAAAGTACTTGTTCAAACTCAGAGCTCATAACTCCATCGGGCCTTCTTGGCCTTTTTTTTCTACTACATGTTCATACCCCCTTGGAAAAATTGTAATAAATGTACTAGCATGAGAGTTGTATGTAAAAGACTCAACTTCCTAGATTTAGACATCAATCCGACTAGCCCAGAGTGTTTTTTCCTTTGAAAATTATTGGTTGTTGAATAAACGACTAATAATTTTCGAGTTTTTCACTCATACCTCCAAAGTTGGGGTAGTCGTCTTGGTGGTTAGGCCTTAGGAAGTTATTAGAGTCTAAGTGTCAATGTAGATATGAGCATGCTAGGCATCAATATTAAGCCATATGGACATGCGCTAGGTCCCCCTATGTTTTTGTTAGATTTCGAGAAAAATATAATTTTTCCGCTTTTTTAGGCCATTTTTAATGGTTTAATTAAAAATTTTGTAAATGGCATAAAAACTTCATCCAAAGGCCAAATTTAGCATGGGGATGATGGTTTTAATACTCTGAGCATACTCTTTACCTCGGGACCCACTTTTCATATGCTTCGGGTGATTAAAAAGTCCCTTAAGATTATTCTTTTGCTAACGGAGCATCAAAATGGCATTTCAATGCTAATAATGCGATATTTTGGTATAATGACAAAGTTGAAAAAGTAAAAAAAGGGCATGTTTAATATATTGGGGTGACATGGCACTTTTTGTCCCCCATGATGGTGACCTCATCCAAAATTGAAAGCCTCACATTTGTGGAGCTTTAGATACCAAGCAAATATTCATAAATCAAGTGGTCACACTCAAGCTCATGTCATGGTGGCCCACGCTAATGTATTGGCGTTTGGAGCTTTTGCATTGGCGAATTGTTTAATAAGAAGGTGGCGAGTAGGTGGAATGAGGTTGCCTACCTCATGAGACCACCTCCTCCACAACAATCATTACATCGAACTTCATCTCATTCCACGATTATCTCATAAACTCAAGCTCTACTCCAAGTGTGAGATGCACCCCTCCCTCCTGAGTTTTTCTATTTAAGCAATGCATTTTTCCATTGTAATCATCGGAAGAGGGAACCTCTGCTCGTGCTCTTATGTAATATTATTTTTTGCAATAATAAAGAAAAGGCTTTGGAGGCTTATGCTAGTGTGATCATTGGATGTTTGGTTGTGGTTTTCTTCATAATTCACTGAGGTAACTTGTATGTTTTGCAATGCTTGTTTGTAGTTAGGAATGGTACCGGTCTTTGAAAGGAATTTTTATTCTAGTAGACTAGGAAGTAATATTTGAGTAATTTGCTTCTTATTGTTAGTCTTAAAAGAGATCCATGAAATGTTATCAATTCTTGCTTGATTTCTTTTCTGATTCACACTGGTGCATTTATATCCCTTTTGCAAGTGTTTGTGAAGTGTTTTAGGTGAGCTTGTTTGCTCTCACCTTCCTCATGCATTGTTGAAAAGGAGCTTCATCCCTCCAGTTTCACCAAGAGGATGACTCCATTGCCCTTATCTTTTTTCGCTAACCATTGGTTTTTATTGCTTCTAGATCCCAAAGAAGTTTTTTTTATTTGTCACGGCTACTTTCCTTTAGATCTATCATTCGAGTAAAAATCATAAGTAGATCTAAATGTTTATATCGTGTTGTATTTTCGAAGATGATCTAAAAGTTTAGATCTAGCTATCATATCTTTCTTTTTGCAAAAGCCTAAATTTTAAAATTCCTAAAGTGCTCAAAGAAGGATTTGTGCTTTCATTTTTTTATCTAGCATTTCGTGCTTTCCAACTTGCTTGCCATCTCTTAAAGAAGCAAGCAAAGATCCTAAGAAGGAAAGCTTCTTAGCTTTCCTTAGTTAAATTTCACATTTTTGTTTAACTTTTTAACTTAGAATTTTTTTGCTAAATTTTTTAGTTTTTCCCAAACACTCTTAAAAGTATTTGGCACCATCTTCTGACCATTGTTGTTGGTTTTTTTTTTGTCACTTAATGCACAGGTAGAGAGAAACACTGCCCAAAAATTGAAGATTCAAGCAAGCAAGAAGACTCCTTACCTTCCTCACTCTTCATCCCCTTTCTCTCCCTTCATTTTTATTGAAAGAAACTTGTAAATCCATTGATCTGAGCTATAAAGATCACGGATGTCCCAAAAAAAGAGTTTTTTTCCTTTAAGGCAATTGTAATAACTGTACTAAGAAGATCTAGAAGGCTGTGTTAAGCCTTTCTGCAATCCCCATCCATGGATCAGTGTGGTGTGTTGATTTAGCTTAGAGTTTAGTTTTTGCTTTATTGTTTTTATTATTTCATTTTTATCGTTTCTTAAGGTTTTTTTAAAATTGACCCAGTTGTGCTCTCCAGAGTGTCCCGAAAGGGGGAAAGAGACTCTCAACTGTGAGTAGTTAGTTAATAAACATCACATTGGCTTGTAATAACCATAAATGAAGGATCCTTCCCCGTATGCTCTGCACCGATGTAGCTTGTTTGATTAGTTGGTTGTACCAGAAAGGGATACGAGTGACTAGAATAATAGTAAAATCCACATAATCCTTCTTCTTGAGAAATCACGAGGTCGCAAAGGGTGAATACCACAAAGTCAGGAGGCTACTCCAAGCAAGTTATGCCTTGTCCTGTTGGACACTTGGTAAAGCCACTTTAGCGCTCATTTCAAGAGAGTTTGTCTTATTGGGCCAAACCCAAAATTAACCCACTCCTTAATCAACTCATTATTAAATCTTAAAACTTACCAACGAGACACTGCAATACTTTCACTGAGACTATAGCAACAACCCTTATACACTAGGACTCCATATTCATTGGCACTGGTCTTTCACATTTTTATGGTCAAATCACTCTCTGTATATTGCCAAGAATGGTGTTGGAGTTATCAGTGTTGTTGTTATTATCATTCATTTTGCAGTAGCTCGTTGTTAAAATTTTAATCCATTTCACGTTTAACTCCTAGAATTAATCTTTCTTTCGTAGATTAAAAACCATAGATTTTCTTGTTAGACTTTTAATGGTTGTACAAGATCTAAAAACATTTAGCATCATAACATCATAACCATAAGCAAAGGATCACTGAAAGAAAGACAAGTGTAGCAAGACAAGATAACACAAAGATTTTCCTCGGGGAAACTACAAAGGAGAAAACCCCACAAAACTTCCTCAGTATAGAATTCGACCAAGTACAGTGTAAAACCCCAGCAATGAGAATAGTTGCTCATCTTCCACAGTAGACTCTCTCTCTCTCTCTCTCCAGCGCAATACTTCAGTTGACTTGACCTCTAACCTAACAGGGCCGACTTCTCGAACTGACTGGGCCGACTTGCCCAACTGGACACCACAAATAACATTTATTATATTGACACTTGGGTACTATTGACCCGACTTACATCCGGAGGTTTACATTGATTCTTTCAATGACACTAACAAGACCAAACTCATCTCCCGAAGGAGGAATACAATCAATACATATGGAATATCTTCGGAAGTTATAATACTTTAACACTCCCTCTTAACTAGGAAGGTATTCTACATCAACAACAACCATCATCACAACTGTGCAACTGACAGGTGAATCTCTATATGTAATAGGAAGTTTTGGAACATCATCATCGATCTCAGCTGGATAATCTTCTGCAATCTTCAGTATATAAATACTGAATTAGCTTCTGTACGTACTCGAGCATCTTCTATCATCTTCTGAATTATCTTATCAGTATGTGAATATTGAATCATCTTCTGGGTCTTCTTCTTATAGCATTAGTATGTGAATACTGAGTCATCGTCTATCACATCCGTGTATGAATACTGGATCATCTTCTATGTGAATACTGGATCATCGTCTATCTTATCAGTATATGAATACTGAATCATCTTCTAGAGTATCAATATGTGAATACTGAATCATCTTTTGTCACGTCAGTATATGAATACTGAACCATCTTCTAGGATATCCGTATATGGATACTGAATCATCTTCTGAATATTGAACCTTCCTCTGTAACATCAATATGTGAATACTGAATCATCTTCTGCCACATTAATATGTGGATACTGAAACATCATCATCTGCATCATCAATATGTAAATATTGAAACATCATCATCTGCATCATCGGTATGTAAATACTGAAACAACAACATCATTAGCATGTTATTGCTAAAGAAACATCATCAATAAATGCTATATCATCATCTGCATTATCAACATAGAGATGCTGAAACATCATCATCATCATCAACATAAAAATGTTGAAACAACATCATCATCATCAACACAAAGTGTTGTGACTTTAACCACATTAAACATTATCAGCACAGGGTGCTAGGACCACAATCGTATCAGCATCATCAACACAAGGTGTTGGGATCACAACCAGATCATCAGCATCAACATACAAATGCTGAAGCAACATCATCATCAATATTAGTATAGAAATACTGAAATTACCTCACTATCATCAGTATAGAAATATTGAAACTATTTTATCAACATCAGTATAGAGATACTAAAACTACCTCATCATTATCAGAATAGAAATACTGAAACTGTCTCATCAACATCAGTATAGAAATACTGAACCTATCATATGAACATCAGTATGAAAATATTGATCTTGCTACATCAATATCAGTATGAACAATACTGAACCTGTCACATCAGTATGGGAATACTGAAACTATCTCAAAAATCATCCAAACAACATCAATATGAAAATACTGATCCTGCTACATCAATATAGGAATACTGAAACTATCTCAGCAATCAATTCAACAATCAACAATCATCAGTGTAGTAACACTGAAACTTCAACAATCAACAATCATCAATCATCAGTGTAACAACATCGGAACTATCTCAACAATCATCAATATAGTAATACTGAAGCACACATCTCAACAATCGGTATAACAATACTGAAGCAAACATCTCAGCAATCATCAATATAACAATACTGAAGCAACAATCATCAATATTGAAGCAAACATTTCAGCAAACATTTCAACAAACATCTCAGCAAACATTTCAACAAACATCTCAGCAAACATCAGTATAACAATACTAAAGCAATCATCTCAACTATCAACAGTGTAGCAATACTGAAGATACATCTTTCCCTTCATCGTCTCGGAGCAGCATCACGGTGAGTTCTCTGGTAGATCCATCTGGGCATTTTGTCCAACTTAGTAACTCTTTCGAGCCAAACAAGCCTAGTTAGATAGATGGATCTCCCTAGGGACCAAACAAGCCTTGTCTGGCTCACTAACCCTTTCGGGCCAAACAAGCCTAGCCAGACATACTAATCCCCCTAGGATCAACAAGCCTCCTCTGACTTAGTAACCCTTTCGGGCCAAACAAGCCTAGCCAGACTTACCCTCCTCTAGACTGAGCTACTCGCCACTACATCCATCATCCATCTACTATCACTCCCTCTTTCGAGAGAGGTCCTTTCGGACTACACCAAGCTTGTCTCGAAAGTATTCAAACTTTACACAAGACAGAGGCTTAGCTAACACATCTGCCACTTGTTCCTCTGTAGGAACATGCTTGAGCTTTACAGCTCCCTTCTGCAACTTGTTCTTTAACATTCTCTTCTTGTACATCTGCAACTGCATCGTACATTTACAACTTGCATCATTCTTCTTTTGTGCATTTGTAATTGCACCATTCTTCTCTTGTACATCCACAATTGTATCGTACATCCATAACTTCATCATTTCTTCTCTTGTAGGTGATTGCATACAATCCTTCCTACAAGTCAAATACAGTTGTATGATTAGAAACATTTCGTAACATATTCAAAATGACAAATTCTCATGCATAAAGATATATATAATCATGCAACTATTTCCGCTAATGCAACAATCATCTATATCCCGTATACATATGGTAGCTTTCTATATGCCTTCCATCTTGCCAAGACATCATTTCAACAAGGAGGTTTCATAAGTAGCAATGGAACAACATAAGCCACTTGCCCATCACCTGCATATTAGTAGTAAACTACAAATATTCTAATATGCATAATACATTTCCTGAATCTAGAAACATGTCTATGTACACATCTTGAACAACTAGATATATAGGAAATGACAATTCAAATACTTATCTTTGTTTGTTTGGTAGACTCCATCTTGATCTCCGTCTTCTTGGATTACTGGAGTCTCAATGTGTTCAACTTCATCGTTTGATTCTGAGGACGTGTTCCTATCTTGCCCATGATCGAAAATACTGAGCAAGTCTTCTTACACCATAGATCACATAGGACTATGTTTATGTGTCCTGCCAGTGCATCTCTTTTTATCCAATGATGAAATGGATAAGAGTATAATCTTCATCTTCATCAGTATAATTCTTCTAGATCATATTCCTCATTACTTTGAGGAATCTTACTTGCTTTCTTCTCAGCTGCAATATATTCATCCTTGGCTGTATTGAGAGAAACACTTTGCTTTCTGCAATATGTTGGAGTGATATTTTTGTTCGTAGCACTATCAAATCAAATAAAGTCATCATATCTATACAGTACCCTTTACATTCCACACCATTTTCTCTGCATATTTTACTTGGATAAGTAAAATGTCCTCTGGATTTCATCATACCTCTAATCCTAAGAATCATGTCAAGATTCTCTAGCTTTGAGATCTAACGTAGTCACTCCCTCTGAGGTGGAGCACCATCCTCCCTCTGCTCCTAGTCTTCGTTGTATCCATCTATGTGCTTTTCATCCTTTATAGGATTCTATCTTCAACCTTGTAGTAAAGGTTGGGATCTACATCACTTCAGTTGATCCTCAAGCTCCTTATGTAACTGTATGTGTTGTCCCATTGGTGCCTATTGAGCCTATACCACTCCTTCTGAGCATAGGTGGTTCTCTGTAGAGAGTCTCAAACCATATAAGTTGCTTGATCTATTCCTCTACTTTGATTACACCAACTGTCTAGTGTAATCTCTACTACTAAAGAGGCGTGTCTAGCCCCTAGAGTAGTGTCTTGTCGACTCTCTCTTTTTGATAGAAACCACGAACCTTGATCTGCGATATACTTGATCTTGTAGATCTACTTGGAAGACTTCATAAAACTTCCCTTTATGTCTTGAACTCATATCCAAACATCGTTCTATATTATTGACTGGTACTTCTAGATCATATCATCCTTCCATCACAATTGAACTATTGAGTTGTGAGATGTTCTTCTATCTTTGGCGGGAATGTTATTCCTTCTTTTTCTTTCTCTGCTTGGCATGAGTTGTTAGGACTTGATTGTCATCTCTTCTTCTTTTTCCATCAATCAATTGTGCACTCCTCCATATGTGATCTTCCTACTAGAACAACTCTCTTGACTGAATTTTGAAGACCATTCAAAAATTGCAATTTATATTTTTGCTTCTTTGACATTGTCTTCAATGGCTTCTAATTGCTCCTTGAGATGAAATATTCTTGTGAAGTAATCATTGAATGTTTTCTGACATTGCTCCTTCACATCCTTGAGTTGAGTTCTCAAGGTCATCTTCATACATGTTGTTCATTGCATCGAACATATCCTTGGGAGTCTTCAAGAATGATACATGTGAGATCCAATGGGGACGAAAATACTCATCTTTCTTTTGACTAGGTCCTTCTTTACTTCGACTTCATCTCTGTCTAGATCTGTAGCTTCTTTGACATAGTTCTTCAGGGCAAGCTTCTTCAAGTATGATAAGCACTCTATAATTCCAAGCTTAGAAGTTCTTGACTATTTCAAGCTTGTCCTCAAGCTTGGTACTGTTTGTCATCATGATGAAAATGAGAACCTCGAATGAAAATAGAGAGGATGGAACTTACCAGTGAGATTGCTTCAACTTGATGCGTGCTTGAAGGATCTTTTGAAAGACTGCTTCTAGTGGATAGAAAGATGTGCCTCCTCAAGGAAAGCTGAGCAACATACTTATTTTCCCAAAACTATGGACAGAACTACAAAATATCTGATGCCCTAGTTCTCTCCGGCAGCAATGTTAGGTCAAAAAATGAAAGTTCACAAAATGAGAAACTTCTTACATAGAAAGATGCGCCCTCCTAGGGAGAATTTGATGGTCCTCCTTCAAATGATTGGTGGAGGGAAGTGGTCGGAACAAGAAGCCCTAGTTTTTCTCTGGTTTCTTTTGTAGAAATGAATGATCTTGTTTCTGCTATAGCTCCGAAAATTCCGCTCCTCAAGGTTTGAAACATCATCTCGAGGTACCCTGGTCTGTCTTCTTTCCAACCCCATAGGTTAGAGCAGAATTGGATTCACCAGGTGGGACTTATGCAAAGTTTCCCAAGGTGACTTATTTCAGGATTGTTCAGCATAGAAAACTTGTATGAACTGCCACGTATCATTGTTTCACCTTTAGGGTCTGAAACTTTTACCACAAAAACTACAGCTCGTGCCCTATCTGCAACATCTTGCAAAATTTCATTTGGACCTTCCTAGCACAAGATATAGCAATTCTCCCTAGGTCACCTGTTTAAGGCTGAATCATATCTCCTATATCATGGCGAATTTGAGGCTGAAACCTTTACACAAGGTAGAGTAAGAATTTATCTTTGGCCTATCAAAGTTTCAGCGCGTGGACCGTCTCCAATCTTGAGTTATAGCGAAAGTCCCAACATGACTAGTTTTGTCTTCTAGGGTTTTCAAGCATGAAACACTAATCTTCAGTAGTTGTAGTTGTAGCAGTGTTTCGGACAAAGACTTCTTTCTGCGTGGATTTGATACCATGTTAGATTTTTAATGGTTATACAAGATCTAAAAACATTTAGCATCATAACATCATAACCATAAGCAAAGGATCACTGAAAGAAAGACAACTGCAGCAACACAAGGTAACACAAAGATTTTCCTCGAGGAAACCACAAGAAAGAAAACCCCACAAAACTTCCTCAGTATAGAATTCGACCAAGTACAGTGTAAAACCCCAGGAACAAGAATAGTTGCTCATCTTCCACAGTAGACTCTCTCTCTCTCTCTCTCTCTCTCTCTCCAGCGCAATACTTGAGTGTAAGATGTGTACAAATGAAGGGGAGAGCCTCCCTATTTATATTCTTCAGTTGACTTGACCTCTAACCTAGCAGGGCCGACTTCTCTAACTAACTGGGCCGACTTCTCTAATTGACTAGGCCGACTTGTCCAACTGGACACCACAAATAACATTTATTATATTGACACTTGGGTACTATTGACCCGACTTACATCCGGAGGTTTACATTGATTCTTTCAATGACACTAACAAGACCAAACCATCTCCCGAAGGAGGAATACAATCAATACATCTAGACTATCTTCCAAAGTTATAATACTTTAACATTTCTTTTACTAAGGGCCACCCCCCTTGGATTCGCTAGGAGTTAGCCTAGACGGAGGACCTGAGTATCAGGTGACAGCACTTGGCTTGAGCTTGCCCCCAAGGTCGCACCCAGTGGCTTGAAGATTTTTGCCACGTGACCCGAGGTGTGAATTAGGCGGCAACACCTTCCAAGCACCTTATCCATTTGTGAGACACTGCACTTCCGTAGTGTTTGTCATTCCAGCAAATGTCACAAAGGCCCTTGAAATCCCTGTTCTCCAAAGGTAAATCAGGTCTTTCCTATAGTCAACTTCACCTTGACCAAAACCTATGACTGTCATCCATGCCATTTCGACCGAGAGAGGGAGGATTGATCTATAGATTACATTCTAATTAATGCGAATAAGAGTATGTATGTAGAACTGTTGCTTTTACCTTGTGTCGCATTGAGTTATGGTCTTGCTTATGTAGTTGTTGTATTGATCACCACTTATGGCATAAATTAACACGTAGTCATTTACCAATAGTGATCATGATGAGAATACTAACACCTCTCACAGGCATTTATCTTGATTATATGAATATATTGAGCTTTGATTATATTTTGGACCATATATTGACATTTTGAATTGGTCTAACCTTGGTTAGACTTGATCAATGGGTCAAGTCAGCAACAAGACCCCACTATAGTTGTTAGTGTTCAATCATCACCCTTGGAGGCCAATTGGAACCCTCCAAGTATCAGTTGTTGAAGAAAAGGCTTAATTCATCATTTTTCTTAATGGGTGTGAAAAATAATTAAGCCAATTTTTATTAAAATATTTAAAGTTTGCTTCACAGAGATCATGGTAGGTTGGTCGGGGGCATATGAGTAGTGGATCCTAGTGTTTTCTATGTCTCCTAATCCATCAATGCAGTGAGATCAACATTCCAGGCAAGGAAAGATCCATATTTGGGAAAAATGAAGATTTATTATGCTTTCCAACTATTTAATTAAAAATTAAAATATCACCAAGGTTTGAGATGTCTGACTTGAGACTAATGAATTGCTAAACGTGATTTGGGTTATGATGCTATGCCCCCCTATAGATGTTTGGCCACTTTTCCTAGCATTTAATCATGTTATTACTTCACATGCTTCATTTCCCCAATGGGGAGTCTGTCTTTTCCCCTAAGAGGGAAACTTTCTCATATGATGACTTGTATCTTGAGCTAGATGTTTATGTAAAAGTGGATCTTGATTGCCTCCGGGTGAATTGAGCCCTCTAGGAGAACATTTGATGTGTAGCTCATGTATATCTATCATTGAATCATGGGCTTAGGAGGTAATTCACCCCCTTCACTTAGGTTTGATCATTTCCATCTTGTAAAAAAATTAAAAAGTGAAATTTAATCTCCACCATTGATCTATTCATTGTATCTGTTAATCTCAACCATCAACATTAAGATCGGTTAGGGATTTGGATCCTCTCTTAGATATAAAAGAGAGAGAGCCCCTCATTTGTAAAGCACTCTTAGCTCTTGGAAGCAAACAATAAAAAAAATTATCTTGTCAAATTTTTGTCTCTTGATGGATGTCTCTGGTTTCTCTTTCTTTCCAAGTTCCTTCTACTGCTATATCATTGGCATACTCCATATCCAAAAAAATATCATTAATATTTTGTGCTTACATGAGGAGGGTGACTTCACCCAAGGCAAATTGGGGCGACTTACTTGGATTGGGTGACTTGCTCTAGTGTCGAGGGTTTCATCTATGGATAAAAACAAATATTGCTATTGCCATTTCTATTTATTTGCTTTCTATCTTCTATTACTCTTGTTAAGTTACAAAATCGATTTGCAAATTTCAATTGATTGATAGTTTTTACACTTCGTCTTACTATTGTGTCTCTTAGGGTTTTGCAAGGTGACTTCTATTAGGAAGTCATAGAGACTTGGTGTGGAGAAAATTCACAATATTATCGGTTATGTTGAATGAGGAGAAAGGACCCAAATCAACCATCTGAAACAAGGTATGTATTCAAATCTATGTTAACAAAGCTTCTAGCAACCAATTGTCAACAAAAATAATAATTAAATCTCTTTCAAAAAATTATTGTAGTCACATACTTAGTTATTTTAGTTTTTGGCCACTTGGGTATTTTTCGTAGTGATATTCGGGCAAATCTATAGCCTAGGTGTCTTCTCTTGGACTCCATTTAACCCTCAGATCAAGGAATTAGTCATTGAACCCATTCGCTCCAGGTGGAAGGGGGACGTTTTCACTTAGTATGCTTGACGTCTTGCGTGTTGAGTGTTGAGTGACCGATCTCTTGTGTGTAGCAAGCAAATTTCATGTTAGGGTTTCATTCTAAACTCGATCCATCTCTTACCTTTGTTAATCTCAAATCAATTTGATCATTTCACCAAGGGTAGCAATTTGGATCATTGAAATTTCAAACCCTAGCTCCATCTTCCTAGATCTCCTAAACTATTACATTATTGAATACTTCCTTGAATTGGATTTGCATTTAAATCACCTAGTTAAACCCCTAATCAATCCACTTAAACACGGCTCAGTAATCATTCATTTAGATCCAGGAATATCTTCTTAGGATACCCATTTCTTACTTGTTAAACCTTCACTAGTATCCTATAGCTAAAAGGGGTTGGATATCTAAGCCTAACTCGAGACACCTCCTGTGACTAGTCTAGTTCATTTTGTGTGAGCTAGGAAGCCTAAAGAGAGGAGAAGCCTATCTAGAGTGACAACCAATTGCCATTTTGGGGGGTAAGATTCTCGATGTATCGCGTTCTTAGTGGTTCCATTTCTCTGCAATCCTGGATTGGATATTACTTAGTGTCCACTACATAAATTGTGATAACAGGTATATCATCAAACCCTAGCTCAACCAAGAAGATACAAGTGCAAGAATCTCTCCAACGCAACTTCCAAGGAAAGACATCCACCTCCTCTATTCTTCTTCACCAATCCACCCTAGGATTTTATCACAAAATCCTATAATCTCCAATGGAAAAATCCTAACCCTAAAACTCCACGATGCTCCAAGAAACTCCAAGAAGACAAAAAACCCTAATGCTGATAGAGAAAGATCAACTAAATGTGAAGACCTAAGAGAGAGAAAGTGTGCATAGTTCTCTAGGTCACATCTCTACTACATAAGAATAAGAATGAATGTGACATTGAAAGACTCTCTCCTTCCTTTATTTATATGGGAGGTAAGGGAGGTCAACAATACTGTGTGGGCACAAGCCCTTCCAAGAAACCTACATGAGCTTTGTAGGCCAACACAAGGGAGATGTACACTCTAAAGTACATGTGTCATGCTCCAAGGTGATGTCATACACAATTAGGGATTCAAGATGATGTAGCTACATAAGGTAAGTCCACATGTTTCCATCACAAGCCTCCATGGACTGCATTTCTCTTAAGCAATGTACTCCATCGGATCAACTACCCCTTGCAAGAACATTGTCGAAGTCCCAAGCATCTCTAAATCCATCTCCAATCCTCCGAACATGAATCTAAGCTACCACATGCCATCTAAGACTAGAATCCCTCCATGGTGCAAAATGCTCCTCATCCCAAGTAGGGCACTCTCCAAGCAAGTGGTTCCTCTATGTGGCCATCATGAAGGGCATTCACCAACATGAAGGGCATTCACCAATCAAAAAGGATAACTCTAATACCTAAGGGTAGAACACCAAGCCAACACCATCCTAAGGTCAAGCATCCACTGAGCAAGCTATCTCAAAATGGGCATATCCATCATGGACTTGTGATCACGAATCGTGTCGTTGCCTCGTAGAGTGATCCTATATAGGATGGCAGAGGGGAAAGGAAACCAAAGTCGCGACCTATGAATACCCCATGCCCCAGATGATGGATGGTTGTCACGTCGGTTGAGATATCCTTTGTTTTATGCCACTAAAGCCCAAGTGACAAAGGGGGAGACCCATACATTAGAGGAAATTTCACCTCAAAATGGGCCTCCTAAAAAAAATTAATAAAATAATAGTTAAAATAATAAAATAATATTTATTAATTTTGAAGGAAGAAAAGAAAAAAACTATTTTTTTGTTTGTATTTTCGACATATCTCCCCGTGTTTTTACTCAAATTTCGATCGGGAGAGCTCGCTGGATGCGGAATTAAATTCCGCAATTCCGCATCCAACGAGTACCCACTCGGCATACTTTTGACAGACCCCGCTACCCCAAAAACAAGAAATACCTGAAAAAAACGTGATGATGACAAGTACCCACTCGGCATACTTTTGACGGACCCCGCTACCCCAAAAACAAGAAATACCTGAAAAAAACGTGATGATGACATCCAACGAGTACCCACATCATCATCACGTTTTTTTCAGGTATTTCTTGTTTTTGGGGTAGCGGGGTCCGTCAAGAGTATGCCGAGTGGGTACTCGTTGGATGCGGAATCAACGAGCTCTCCCGATCGAAATTTGAGTAAAAACACTGGGAGATATGTCGAAAATACAAACAAAAAAGTAGTTTTTTTTATGATACCTATCCCCAAATTTATATTAAAAAAGTGTTTAAGACCTATACGGTATTTCAAATTTAAAGCAATTTCATTGGCTAACACATGATGACATGGAATTTGAGTTAAAGTTAAAAGGCCCATTTTGAGTTGAAATTTCCTCTAATGCCTATCCTAGAAGGAAACACCTAAACCTAAATCACCAGATCAAACTAAAAGCATAGAATACATAAGGTGAAACCTTAAACCCTAGATCTAAGGATAAAGTCACAATTTTAGGAATCCTTGAGTAGAGGGTAGTTATAAATGTCGAAAATGTTACTCAAGTTGGTTTACTTAGTGACTTAAGGATTTAATTACCAAATCTAGAAATCGTGTGTTAATTCAAATGATCAAACTTGGAAACCTGGGGGAATTTGGCTGTCAAATTAGGGGAATACCCAAGGTAGGGTTTGATTATTGAATTAGGGATTCTAAATTTGTTGCTTGGATATGAGATAAAATAGTGTTAGAAATACTAGCAAAACTAGAACAAAACATACTCAGAAAACTGTTGACAATAAGGAGAGGGCGATTTACCTAGGGGAACAGTGCCACTTTTGCATAGGTAGATGGAGTTCAAGGGTGACGCCTAGGAGGGAGATTGGATTTTGGATACTGGTCGTCAAAACCCAAATCGCCAAATTTTAGATTTCCAAGTGCAAATTGTTGTGGTGATTTTCCTACTTACTACAATGGGGTTTTTAGTAGAAATAGATGATGGGCAATGCATGAAAAATTGAAACGGAGAGAAAGAAGCTGAGAAACTTACCTGAAATCCGTAGATACCTTCCTGGATGACGAGGATTGCCTCCTCATAAATCAAATGAGAAATTCGGACAAGATCTTGATGAAAACGTTTTGCTCAGTTACCCTAGCATCCTTTTTACCTACCACACGAAGGGAGAATCAATAAGTAATGACAAGCAAAACGGGATCTGCAAAGTAGAAGCTAATAATCAAGAAATGAAGAGTCATAAAGAAGTAATCACTCCCTGTTGAAAAACCAATTTGAAGCCAGACGTCAGGGTGAGGCTTCACCAATGCGCCTCCTCTACAAATCGGCTTCTTTGCTTGCAAATCAAAATGGATCTAAAAGATACAAGAAAGCTACGACGAAATAACTTAATGCAAGAGAGAAACAGTTTCAATCATCATCACAATCATTCATCTACAGAAACACAAGTATCAAATCCAAGAAAAATCTATTTATTCAAAAGTTCTAATGCCAAAGCTCATGGTTTACAATGGGGGGAGTACCTCTCTTAAATAGATCGAGAGTGTGTCCACTTTTCAACTATCATTCGACGGTTGAGATTATAACATCATCAACAATGGAGATCACTTTTCTTGTTCTACATACATGGATTAACATGACGAACATGACGTCTTACGAAGGCTAAATACATCATAACAATAAGATATAACATGATAATACATCAAGTGGGTCACCTTAGGGGCTCAATTCTCCCTAGGCCCCAATATAACATCATAACATAAGATATATCAATGCAATACTTCACATAGCTAAGATGAGGGGTGCCCCATGGAGGATGTCCTCACTGAGAGAGACAAATAAATAATCTAGGACATAATAAATCATCTAGAGAAATTCCTTTGTCATTTCATTTTTTGGTGGTACATCCTTTGAAAACAATAATAATCATCATAACTTTGTTCAGGATGAGAACTGGGGCAAACTAACTCCACAAAAGTGTCTGCAGACATAGTAAAATGGCACACGTGACTACTCATACCTACTGGAGCACTGAGGCTCCCTAGGGGGACCATAATAACTGCAATCTGTTATAAAAAATATGATCTGGCCAATAATAAAGTGATAATAATCAATGATAATGAAATATGGGGCCAAACTCTAAAAACTGAAACCACGGTATTGGTCCTGGGCATGTCTGAATCAAATATAATCACTGTCAAATTTTAGCCACCACCTTGGAAACCGTGTTTGACTTGGTCAACTGGGTTAACTAGGTCAAAATACCCAAACTAAAGGTGAGATGTTGAACTAAGTTGAACCTGCATGCATCCAAGATGTATATTAAAACCAACCTTAAATTATGCCATTCAGAATCATGGTGACAATAATAAATAATAATAACAACCAATAAGATATACCTGTGTCTTTGAGTAATCATTGAATCTTCTGGAAGTCCCTTGTATATGCCATGTTACCTACTAAGTCATGCTTAGTTGGTTTTCAAGTGAGATGGTAAAGTATAACAAGCATAATTGTTCATTGTTCAGAGTTCAGAAGTCAGCTAGGCTTTTTTCTGGGAATTTTCTTTATATTTTTTTGTACCACATGTTCATACCCCCTTGGAGGAATTGTAATAAATGTCCTAGCATGGTGAAGTATGTAAAAGACTCGGTCTCCTAGACTTAGACATCAAGTCGACTAGCCCAAAGTGTTTTTTCCCTTGGTAATTATTTGTTTTTGAAAAAACAACTAATAATTTCTGAATTTTTCACTCACACCTCTAAAGTTGGGATAGTCGTCTTGGTGGTTAGGCCTTAGGAGGTTATTAGATTCTATGTGCCAATGTTTATAAAAAAGCTAGACATTAATTATGAGTCGTATGGACGTGTGCTAGGTCACCCTGAGTTTTTTTTCAATTCCTAGAAAAATATTTTTTTTTTTCTGCAAAATTAGGTCATTTTTAATGGTTTAAATGGGAAACTTCAAAATGTAATCAAAGTTGGGTCTAGAGACCGTTTTTGGCATGGGAATGCTCGTTTTCACACTTAGAATGTCCCCTTTACCGTAGGACCCACTTTTCATATATTTCGGGCAACTAGGTTGTCCAGTAAAGTATTTTTGCTTAAAGAGGCGACAAAATGACCAAAAAAACTAAAAACAACAACAAAATGACAAAGAAAACAAAAGTCATAAGTCAAAGGGATGATGTTGAAATGACATGGAAAAAGTGGCTAACTTGTCTCATATGGTGGGCGAATCAAACTTTGGAAGATAGATGCGCCCCCCTCATGGCCGTTGTGTCATGGTTGATGTGGCATCAAAAGATTGGTTTGGTAAATATTTGGTGGGGGCGCATCTCCATTAAATTTAAAGCTCAAGCTAACTTCAATTGCAACCCCCGTTTGTTTATCTATGTGATATTTAAGATCATGCGCTTAACTCCTTCACGTTCTCTGATTTTGTAATATCTCTAATCCCGATATTTTCTATTTCTATGCAAATACGCTGATACAACTGGGCATGCAAACTGCCATGCAAAAATCCCTATTTTATAGCAAAAATTAGGGTTAGGGTTTGTGAGATAGGATGAACGCTTACCACTGATAAGCCGGCTAGACTACTCCTGAAAGAGTATGCAAGCATCAAGAACTAAATCGGAGATGGACTGATATCTTCTGCTTCCAGTGAAACCCCAACAGCAAGAACCCAAAGCTGATAAGGGTGACGTTTTCAGTGAAGGAGGTGTCCGATGAAGCTACCAATTTGCAGGACTGATAGCCTTCCTGTGCCGAAGAGAATGCCTGGTACATGCGGAGTTTCTGAGGTCTCTAGGCAGGCTAGTGAATTGTTCCAGAGAGACAGCTGTTCACGCCCCCTTGATCCCGAAATAGCTGATAACTGCTCCGGATGAGCACGGTCGGATCTGATAATCACCGGGTACCGGAGTGAGATGTCGATGATGAGAATGGTGTCCGAGTTTCGAAGTAAAACTGAGATCTGAAGACCCAGCGATTGATTAGGGCTTTTTGGCTTAAAACCCCCCCTTACGGCTGCACACGTGTCCCTGCAACAATCTATACCGTATACTGGATAACTATGAATGAATGGAAGAACAAATGGTGAACCTGTATGGCTTACCCTGAATGAGACTATGGCAGATGTTTCACTGCCGAAACCCCGCTAGTTGAAGACTCCGTCTCCAACCCCAGCTGTTGTGCTGCACGCTGTGCTGCTATCCAAGAGCTCCCAAAATAATAACCATCAAAAATGAAGCCTCCTTTTGCTTTATCCCCCTTTTATAACTTTCAACTGCGAAAACCCTAATCTTTGACCTAATTAGGTCACTTTATCCTCTAATTTGCAGTTGACTTGCATGCATGCGTATGTAGACTTAAATGAGTGCATGCATCAC
>LPNX010152572.1:460592-484252 GCA_001517045.1 Pseudotsuga menziesii | reverse complement strand
GAAGGTGTGGTTCATGCATGACTGAAAAGTGGCTGGAGCATTGGTAAGTCCAAAGGGCATGACCAAAAACTCATAGTGACCATAGTGACAGCAAAAAGCTATTTTGGAGATGTCTTGGTCCCTTACTTTGATCTGATGGTATCCCGAGCGAAGATCAATCTTGGAGAAGTATTTAGCTCCCCGAAGCTCATCCATGAGTTCGTCAATTCTGGGAATGGGATACCTGTTCTTAATGGTCTTTTTGTTGAGTGCTCGATAATCGATGCACATTTGCAGTGTACCATCCTTCTTTTTGACCAATACTACTGAGGATGCGAAGGGGCTAGAACTGGGCCGAATATATCCAAGCTCTAGTAATTCTTTGATTGTTTTCTCAATCTCATCCTTGTATCTTTTGGGATGCCTGTAAGGAGTGGTGATGACTGCTTGTGTCCCCTCCTCTAGCTCGATAATGTGTTCAAAACCTTGGTCTGGCGGTCTACCTGATGGAAGGTCCCGAAAAACCTTTTCATGTTTCTGTAGCAAGGTTTGAATGTCACTTGGGTGTTGTGTGCTGGTCTCTGGGAGTTTCCTCAAGGTGACCAAACATTCTGCAGCCCATTCTATATCATCCTGTCGGAGTACTGCCTCCATTCTCTGTGACGAGATCGGTTTTGGGGGATAAGTGTTCATGCCCCTCAAAACTAGCCGTTTGCCGTCTGGCCCCTGGAATTCCATTTCCATTGCCCTGTAGTCTGTAGTGTATTTCCCTGTAGAATAAAGCCATTGAACACCCAATACTACATGAGTATCCAATACATCCACTACGTAGAAGGAATCTGTCATCTGATAGTTACCTAAGGTGACATTCAATTTTGGAACCCAGTAGTTGCACTCCATGCTGGAGTTCCCGGCTACTGCTACAGTGAATCCTTCAAACTTCTCGGTCTGAATACCTCTCTTGGCTACCCAAGTGGAGTCAATGAAATTGTGGGTTGCTCCCCCATCCATCAATACTCCTACTCTATGACCCTGTACTACTCCCCTGACCCTGAGAATATGGAATCTTGGTACTCTAGATAATGTAGCAATGACTCCCTCTGGTGTATCACCCTGGTGTGATTCCTCCTCAGCTGCCCATAGTTCTTCTGTGGTTTCCTACTCATAGTCATCTTCATCACTGTCCGAATATACCTCAATGTAGTGAGCCTTCGCCTTCCCTGCACACCTGTGTCCTGGTACCCATGGTTCCTAACAAGTGAAGCATAGTTTCTTCCTTCTCAAATCTTTCCTAGAGTCCTCATCTAACCATGTTTTCTTGGGAACATCCTGCTAAAAAGGTTTCTTGTCCTTGTCCCTAACAGGAAAATTGGTTTTCAGCGGGAACTTGTTTTTGGGGACTGAATCCTGAAGATCTCTGGCTTTGCTAATGGCATCCTACAGAGTGAGGGGTTTGTAGGCTTTCACCCATCCCCGTAGTGGCTCTGTGAGGGCCTCAGTGAATAACATAGTCAACCTGCTCTCTGACACATCTATTACCATGACTGCTATCCTCTGAAATTCTAAGATGAAGGCTTCTGCACTACCGGTCTGTTTGAGTTGAGCCAACTCCCTGAAATGTATCTCTGGATCCCTCCTGTCAAACCTCTCTATGAGCTTCTGAGTGAACTCACCGTAGGAGTGTATGGTGTTGTGACCCAATGTCACCAATCCATGGTACCACCACTCGTGAGCTTCTCCGTCCAGGTGAAGTGTAGCCAATTTAATTGCATCTGTCTCTGTCATGGGATTGAGTCACAACACCTCGCTGATCCTCCGCGAGTCCCATCAAAGTTTGGGATGGTCAACCTGCCCAAGGTCTTCTACAACTCATAGTTGTGATTGAAACCCTTGTTGAAATTCCTGGGCCTGTTCCTACTCTTCATGTTGCAGAAATCTGAAAAAGACATGGCAGCATGAAACTCATCCCCTAAGTCTCTATACTCCTATAAATAAGCCCCAAAAGGCTCGCTAGGTTCTACCTGCATGACTGGACCACCTACTGTATCGGCCAAGAAGTGAGGCATGGTAGGCCTATTGGAAGGTCTACTATATATGTGCGGAGTATTTTGCATATTAGTGTACGCAACCTTTCCACTGCTGCTTGTAGATCCCCGATCTACCGATGAGGGAGGTGTACTGTTGATACCTATTTCTGATTTCGCCGATAATCTGTTGATTGCATTGAGCACATCTTTTTGCCCTTTGGCTAAGTCTTGCAATGCAGAGACTAAGTTGCGAAACTCCATCCTATCCTCCTCTTCCTCCGTTCCTTTTCCCCTATCCGAGTGTATACCTGTTTGTTCCATGTCTGAATTGGTATCTTCTAGTTGGATATCCTCAAATTCCCCTGTATATCTACTCTTTCTCCTCCTATAGGTTACAAAAGAGTCTCCTTCTGTATTCATCTATGTTTCATTTCTTACACCCACAGCTGGCCAAGAAGATAGCTCTGATACCATTGTAATATCCCGAATCCCAATATTTTCTATTTCTAAGCAAATATGCTGATACAACCGGGCATGCAAACTGCCATGCAAAAATTAGGGTTAAGGTTTGTGAGATAGGATGAACACTTACCACTAATAAGCCGGCTAGACTGCTCCTGAAAGAGTATGCAAGCATCAAGAACTGAATTGGAGATGGACTGATATCTTCTGCTTCCGGTGAAACCCCAGCAGCAAGAACCCAGATCTGATAAGGGTGACGTTTTCTGTGAAGGAGGTGTCCGATGAAGCTACTAATTTGCAGGACTTATAGCCTTCCCGTGCTGGAGAGAATGCATGGTACATGTGGAGTTTCTGAGGTCTCTAGGCAGGCTAGCGAATTGTTCCAGAGAGACAGCTGCTCATGCCCCCCTGATCCTGAAATAGCTGATAACTACTCCGGATGAGCACGGTCGGATCTGATAATCACCGGGTACCGGAGTAAGATGTCGATGATGAGAATGGTACCTGAGTTTCGAAGTAAAACTGAGATCTGAAGACCCAGCGACTGATTAGGGCTTTCTGGCTGGAAACCCCCCCTTACGGCTGCACACGTGTCCCTGCAACAATCTATACCGTATACTGGATAACTATGAATGAATGTAAGAGCAAATGGTGAACCTGTATGGCTTACCCTGAAAAAGACTAGGGAAGATGTTTCACTGTCGAAACCCCACTAGCTGAAGACTCCGTCTCCAACCCCAACTATTGTGCTGCTATCCAAGAGCTCCCAAAATAATAATCATCAAAAGTGAAGCCTCCTTTTGCTTTATCCCCTTTTTATAACTTTCAACTACAAAAACCCTAATCTTTGACCTAATTAGGTCACTTTATCTTCTAATTTGCAGTTGACTTGCATGCATGCGTATGGAGACTTAAATGAGTGCATGCATCATTAAATAATGCTTGGATGGCATGCACGAAGGTGGCCTTTGGCCCCGGTGGCCCTTCTTGACCTAGTGATGATGCCCTAGATTTTCTATGGATGGCATCAGTCCTTAGATGATTCCCTAACTGTCAGTAACCGCTCGAACCCACATGAATCACATAGCTTAGCGGTTTTGGGCCTCAAGGCCTACTCGGAAGAGGACATTACAGATTTGTGACGTGTTGCATTGTTAGAGTCAAGTGTTTGGTTGGTAAGGATTTTGGTGGGAGTGCATCTCTCTATTTGAGAGTTGGCACATCCTCTTTGATATTACACCCAACACATCCCTTAGATTTCTCAAGGACTCGACCTCCACTGGCACTTGAGGATACGCCCATCTTGGTTGGATTTTTATTATAAATAAAGCAGGGCCTCTCTCATTCAAGCTAGTTCAGGTTGGATCAAAGAGTGCTCGTTGTTATCACTTAAGTTGCACTTAGGGGATTTCCAGTAAGCCGACAAAGTATTGAACAAGTCAATTGTTCATTGTTAGTGCTCAGAAGTTCTGTGGTTACATTAGGGCCAGTTGTGGTTTGTTTTTTTTAATAAAATTTATGTTCATATCCCTTGGGGGCGTTGTAATAAATGCTCTAACATGGCAAACTTTTTGTGAAGGACTTGGCTATCAATCCAATTATTCCAAGGTGTTTTTTCCCTTGTTAATTATGCCATGTTGAATAAGCGATGTATAATTTTCGAGTTTTTCACCGCTCCTCCAAAGCTGGAATTTTCGCCTTAGTGGTTAGGCCTTAGGAGGTTATTAAAGTTCATGTGTCGATGTATATAAGCATGTCAGGCATTAGTTTTGAGTTGAATGGACTTGTGCTAGGTCTCCCTACAGTTTCGTTTGATTTCGAGAAAAAAAAAATTCCGTTTTTTAAGCCATTTTTATTGGTTCAATTGAAAATTTTCAAAATGTAAAAAAAGTGTGATCTGGAGTCCGTTTTTGGCATGTTTGGGCTCGTTTTCAAGCTCAGAGCACCTCCTTCACCCCAAAACCTACTTTTCTCATGCTCCGGGTGACTAAATTGTCCTATATGGCGTTATTTCTCCACCAGTGCGATAAAATGGCAAAAAAATGCTACATTATGACAAATTGCAAAAAGTCAAAAATCAATATTTTAAAGTGAGGAACTGACATGGCAATGGGTCCCATAGTCATGTGCTTCTCTTCCATGTGAAACTTTGGTTAAAAAGATAGGTAACAAATGGTTAATTAAGAGGCTACGAATTGTTTAAAGGGAGGGTAACGTCAAAATATGAAGGTTGCTCTAGCATGAGGGTGGACCCCTCTCCAAGGATTAAAAATAAACTTAAAGGAATTTGGTTAGAATTATTACTATGGAGAAAGCTTGGAGCTAGCGAATGCTTGTGTAAGGGTGACGCCAACCATCATCCTGTCATGCTATCCCAAGGTCAAAGTCACGATTATGTATTAAAGGGTGGACCCCTCTCCAATTTTGGTGATAAAAAACCTTGGTTATGTTTTGTAATATATCATGCGATTGAAATGAGGAAGAGATAGCGAATGGGTAGAAGATCAAATCGCATGTATTGAGGGATTGACGCTAATGTGTGGATTTGCGAGTTGGTTGGTGGAGAATCACATGTGTTGGAGAGGTGGCGCTTAGCCACATCCAATCAATCCCCCTTTTCACTCAGCCAATCTCAAGTGAACTCATGTCTACTTCAGTTGGTTGGTACACCCCTGTGGGGGTTTGTAAACTCTATAAAAGAAAGGCCTTCTTCCTCATTCTAGATGGAACCAAGGAACCTCTGCTCATGTAATTTGTTTATTGTTACCATTTGAATAAAGTTGAAGGTTTTGGAGGCTTACGAGTGTGATTCTGTGGGTGCATACTTTTGGTGGATGAGGTGATATTGCTGCATTTTTGTCATGCTTTATTTTTTCATAATCGATCTGGCTTAGAAGGTTATCTTAAAGCACATAGAGTAAATATTTGCAGTTGTCAATTTATTTACTTACTCTTTAGTCTTAGCGATTTAAGTATTGTCCGCCGATTGCACATCAGCAGCAAAAATCTTCCGAAAACTGTCTCCTCACTTGAGAAAGTGGGCGAGGTGTGACCTTGGGGGCAAGCACAGAGCTAAGTACTGTCACCTACTCCTAGCTCCTCCATTTAGGCTAACTCCTAACGAAGCCAAGGGGGGTAGTCCCTAACAAAGAGTTTTCTATGGCTCAATGTTTAAGTTAAGTTTTAAGATGTTTTGGATGCGGATGGGTGTTTGTTTAGGAGTTACTTGTGATTAGAAATGATTAAGTTTATGAATGTGACATGTAAATCAGAGCAATCCACGTTGCTAGCAAGAGACTAAAAGATAAGCAAATATTCCAGACTTGTAACTTAAGCATTCAGATATAATCAGCAAAATAAACCATAGACAGTTGATCAAGATAGAAGATAACTCAATTATAACGAAGGACCAGTGCCTTATGGAGTCAAATAAATGCGTGAAGTAAAGTCTAGGAATTAAGCTAGTGAATATTAGGTTTTGCAAGTGCTCTTGGTAGATTTTAAGAATTTTAAAAATGCTCTTGATTAGGGTGTCAACGAAGGTTTGTCAAAGCCGACAGACTCTTCTAAGTTTCCTCCGTTTAAGACATGTCGGGCCCGCCCAGTATCCCAGGCTGATATTGTCAAGTGACTAGCTAGCCGGGAATCTAAGACAACAAGAGGTTCCGGTGCCTCTAATAGGAAGTACTTTGGAAGGATCCCTACAACGCCGGTGCGTTGGTTAAGGGTGTTTAAGGATTATTAAATTACTCTGGTAGGGTTTAAAGATCCAATGCCGTTTCTAGGTATTCCGATCTAGGATCGGTCAGAGCATACTTCGACAAGGAGGGAAGGGAGTTAATTAATTAAAGGGGTATGTGTGTTGAAGATTTTATTAAAACAATTAATTAGACTCTCCGACAAAGAGCACTCTTGACCCCGTCTTATGACAGTGGTTCAAGAGACTTAGCTAATCTATATGCAGCTAATGCAAGGATTGTGCAAGCCTAGGATGCTCTCCGATAAAGAGTGCTCTTGACTTGTGTTTTTGCAAATTCAAGATTCTTAAATAATTAATTGATTAAACAAACACAACAATTAAGATGAAAGTGGTTGATTAAACTCTTCGACAGAGAGCACTCTTGATCCACCTTACGGTGAGATTCAAGATATTTTGGTTCTTTTTATGATTTGACAATTATATAACAAGATACCAAAATGCAATAATAGATCTAGCAATTAGTGTTTATGCTAAGGAACAACTAGCAATTAGCAAAAACTGGAAACTAAGACTAAGTAAAGAACTAAACTAATTGCTTAAAGGTAACTACACTAAAAAATCATGAAAAATGACACAACACCCTTCCCCCAAATAGGGGAAGTATAAAAGAAATGAGACTTGCTCCCAGTAGCCCTTTTTATTAGTTTTTTACAATGATGATGTGTTTTTTGCTTCTTGGAAGAATAGGTAAAGAAGGGGATTGAGAGAAGAGGGAGAGAGTCTTTTTGTTCTTTTGCACTCCTTGCTTGCTTGTGGCCTTTGGGCTCTCCTTCAGCTGCCTGAAACTAAGAGCTCTAGACATACACTTGTTATAGGATTAGTTGATAAAAAATAACTTGAAAATAAATCTACAAACTAGATAAAAACAACTACCCAAACTTACCGAAAAGAAGGGATAGAAGAGGAAAGAGAAAGGCAAGGCAAGAGAGGGAGAAAGGGAGTGAAAAGAGGACAAAAGGCAAGTCAAAGAAGGCTGGAAGCTAAGGGAGAAAGAGGGCTGCAAATGAGGGTAAAAAAAAGGCTGAAAGTACAGCCCAAAAGATGGTTGAAGAAGAGGATGGAAAGGGGCTGCAAAAAGTGGAAACAAAGAAGAAAAAGAGGGTTGTCCAAAAGGGTGAAAATGGGGACAAGTGGACAGCGAACAAAAGGAAGGAAAGGGGCTGCAGAAAGTGGAAAGAGTAGGCAAAAGAGGGCTATCCAAAAGGGTGAGAAGTGGGGAAAAGTGGACAGCGAACTAAGGGAAGGAATGGCTGCAAAAAAAAGGCCTAAAAGGCTGCAAAATAGAAACAGGGCAGCCAACCGGGGCAAAGGCTAAGTGAATGAATGTTCACTTTAGCCAAAACGTGCCCTAATCCCAAGAAAATAAAGATTTTATAAGAATTTGAGAGATGAACAATATGAAAGAAACACTCAAACCTGTGGTACTTTCATGGGGTTTGGATTCTTTTGGATCTTGAAAATTTGGAAGTTTCCTTGGCTTCGAGAGGAGAGGATGCACCTGAGCTCAAACTCCTACTCGCTTCAATGATATGACCTGCACAATTTCAACTCAATACTTGCAAACAATGGATTAGATCATGTATGTTTGGTAAATAAAAATGTAAAGAGCATGTCATACAACTGAATAATCGATGTTACTTTAATTCATAGAAACAAAACCATAACAGATCAAATTGTAACATCAAATGATCAATCTTACGTGCTTATAGAAGCCTTCTAAAGCATGAGCTATTATCCAATCCTCAGCAATAAAAGACAAAAATTGAAACATTTCACCTCATTCGCCAATTATTCATCCACATTCACACACCATGTATGCCTCCAAAGCCTTAAAATTTATTATACGGTTGCAAAAGCAACAAGCATTACAATAATTCACCATAGAGGTTCTTTACATAAAGATCCATCCTCAATAGAGCTGAAAGAGCCTCTATTTAACAAATGAGAGAGTGCTAAAACCCTAAAACCAAAAAACCAACCCCGCTGCATGGGAAAGCTGCCTGCTAGGTCTGGAAACCTACTTTGTTAGGTCTGGGAAGCCTACTGATGGTGTAAGCTTCAGTATTCACCTCGATCAAATCACCGGACCAATGAGAGCTCTCCATCTCATCTTTAGCTGGAGATGACATGTCTGATAACTGATAATAAATTAATTGCTCTCTTAATGATGAGTGAAGCTGAGTTATGATAACTCCAATCATCATAAGTGTTCCATGAGATGTCATTTAGCCTTTTATTTTACTGAATTTGGATTAATTTGGAGAGTTTTAGTTTTCTCCAAAATAATCACTTTTTTAATAAAAATCATTTTTTTACTCAAAATCATTTTTTTACTCAAAACTGACTTTTTTTAGTAAAAAGGCATTATGTGTCCGATTGCTGATCTAAAAGTTGGTTCTGACTAGCTGGCTGATCAAGAATGAATTTTGGCTTAAGCTTAGAGCCTTCAATCACTGAATTTTGAGTCCGGATCACGAACAGGTTTTTTCCATTTAATTTATGGAAAAATTAACCCAAAAAACTTAGGAAAAATAATTAAAAATTAAAAAATTAAAAAATAATTTTTCACTGTTCGAAAAAGATTTTTTCGAAATTTTTTTGTGTCCAGATGACTTAGGACATGACCATGATCTATCTAAATAATGTCTAGTAGGCTTATAACACTCAGTTGGGCTCTAATAACCCCCCAAGGCCCATAATTCAACATCGGACATTCCAGCTTTGGAGGAAGCGGGAGAAAACCTCGTCAATTATACTCGGCTGAAGGCAAAGCATAATTGTCAGAGGCAAAAAACTCCCTGAAATACCCTATTTGAGATTCTACGTATCAGGAGACCAAACCACTTAAAAATATCCTACTAGCAGATTTTATTACACACCCCGCGGGGCCATGGTCAAAATTATTCAAATAAAAAAGTGACTAGTCAATATTGGCTAGACAAGGAGACGGATCAACTGATACACTGGAATCAGACTTTAAACAAGTCTACCAAATGGCGGCTCCTCAGCTAATCCAACTAAGTGCAAAATTAGTGGATAGCATTAAGAAGGCATGTTTTATTAAGTTGTAGCTCATGCTTTTTTCTTATTTCTAACCGTGAAAAGTACCAGATCTAATATATTTGTTGCAAGTATGATAGCTTTTGTCTGCAAATCACAATCCCGAGTAAAAGGTTGAGCTAAGCTGCATCTCCTTTTCTTGGATCTAGATCAAAACACTTATGGTTTCACCTTCAAACTTCCAAGTTTTCCAAGAGATTCAAGCTTGAGTAGTTGTTTCCGCTTCTTTCGACAAAAAACCACGACTCTTTTTCAATTACTTTATTTTTGCAAGTTAAAATCAGATCTATAAGGCTAATCATTCTCTTTTTACTTGCCCTCATTTCTAGATCTAGGAAGTGTTTCAATTTTACATTTAAAAGCTTGGATCTAATTAGTACTTGAAGTAGCATAATAGTTTTATCTTTGCACAAGTACTAAGTGTAATTTTTTAGTGTATTTTATTGACTAACCTACTAATTTATCAATCATTAGCTCACTGCTTTTTAGTAGATTGGAGGAAAAAGAGGAGTTGCTGCCAAATTTTTATATTTTTGGTCATCCAGAGCATCCAAAATTCCTCCTTCTTCATTCCCCTTCTCTGGAAAGCTTTGTAATCCTTTTTTATCACTTTCCAAGATCCAAAGGAAACCCCATTAAAAAAAAACATATTGTAATAAAGTTAATAAAGAGCAAGTGGGATAATGGCTCCCACACCCCTCCCCTTCCCCCATTTCGGGGAGGCATGTATCACCCAGTGTATGATTGATCTTTGATTTACCGCTTTCTTTTAAGTTCTAGATTAGTTCAAAGGTTTTTTTGCATCTAGTTAAATCTAATTACCAGTATTTATGTGTTTGTTTTATTTGTAGATCTAACCTAGTCTTGACCTCTCGAGTAAGGCTTTGTCCTGAAAGAAATCCCTGACTGTAGTTTCCTTATATGCAAAACTGATATATTGCTTAGAATAAAGCACAAGCACACAATCTGTTCGTCAAGGGCTGTATAGATTAGATTTTCTTTTTCTTCACAATTGGAATTAATATTTGCTAGTCCGGTGTATGCTCTTGCCTATCGCAGGTTCTCCCTGAGCTTTGGGATAATCAAAAGCAGGAATGCGCACTAATTGATTTCTCACATCTAACTAAGCAAACTCACTTTAATAAACAAGCAAATACATTGCACATAAAATCCTTAAAACATTACCAAGGGCTCCGTTGTGTATGCTTTGCACCATTGCGGTTCAACCGAACAGTTGTTTGCATCAAAAGCAACGTGGGTGACTAACTTACTTAGTTTTCACATTTTAATTAAACCTACCCAAGTGAAAATCCAATGCCTCGATTTGATCTGTTGCAGTGGCAAAATCCACAAAGGAAGTGGGAACAACTGGGTAGTGACCTCAAGACACCGTTAGGCTACACCCTTGTTGGTGTAGTGTTGAAAATGTCTCAGAGACTCCATCCAACCCACATATTCCTTGCGGGGAGCCGCATCATATAAAGGTTTTAGACATACTCCTCGTACCTTCAGGTATATTTGGAGTACCCTTTCCCCTTAAGTTAATCAACTCATCTCCAAATTAATTTAAAACTAACCAAGAGCACTTGCAACACCCCTTTAAGCAATACAACAACACTCTTTATCTGTGGACTCCATTGTTTGGCACTGGTTTTACATTATACAATCATTTGTTTCTGTTTGCTTCACATAGCATGTGTTGATTTATATGTTGTTGTGTTTTAAATATTTATGTTGCAATATCTTGTTCAATTGTTTATTTCTTGTCAAAACTCTTAAAAAACAACTAAATCATCATCACACTAAAGCCTTAACATCCTTAGCAAATAATAGGGTCTACCCCCCTTGGCTTCGTTAGGAGTTGGCCTAAAAGGAGGAGTCAAGAACAAGGTGACAACCTTGACTCGAGACTTCCCCCAAGGATACACTAAGTGGCTTGAAGATTTCTGCCACGTTCCCCCCTAGGTGTGTGAAAGGTGGCAACATTTTCTAGCGCCGTTGTCGGGGATAAATCTTTTTATTCCCGGAGTCGACTTCGCTTTTTCTTTTCGTAGTTTTTTACCTTAACAAATAAAATTTGATTGATCTAGTCAACCTCTGAATTGAACTCGGTTCATCTGGCGACGCCACTGCCCTTAATCCCACCAAGGTATTCTACTAGAAGAAATTTTGAAGGCTTATTTGATCTCATCCCTGAGCCTAAAAGGGCTTATAGGAGGAGGCTAAATCGACACTCTTCTCGTACAATCCTTACGAATTTGGGATTTGAGTACATTTTGGACATCCATCTTCTTTTTGAAGAACAAAACAGTAGTAGGAACTTGCCTGAAGAAATGACAGATTATTTCAAACCCCTTGACTTTACTGAGATAGCAGGTTAGCCTCATGCTATACCAGACAAAGCTATCGAGAAACTACCAACCTTCCAAGGAAACAGTGTCATCACTGCTACTACTCACTTACAAGCTATCTCCAAATGTTTCTTCAGTTGGGTCAAAGACGTTGCTCAACAACACGATGATGTGTATATGAAACTTTTTGCCTTATCTTTAGAAGGAGATGCTTATGATTGGTACACAGACTTAGATGACAATTCCTATGCCACTTATGCTGAGTTCTTGAAAGGATTTAAGGAAAGATGGGGAGATAAAAAAGAACCTCGCCATCAACTAGCTGCCCTCCACACCATAAAAAGAAGTGAAAACAAAACTATGGAGAAGTTCAACAAAAAGTTTCGGGAGGTTGTGCAAAGCATCCATTCCGATTTCAAGCCACCTGACAAATCCATCCTTGTGTACTACATGGAAGGCTTGAGCAGAGAACTAAGATACCAACTTAGGGATAAAGAACCAAGTGATCTTAAAAAAGCTCAAGAACTGGCCGTTAAGATTGACCAGAATATGCAAGCTTCGAGAAAATCAAACATTCATGGATACACAAGAGCTCTTATCTCTCCTAAGCAACAAGAGATTAAGGCTAAAGATCCCATGAATCACATGCAAGAAAATGAAAGAGATGAATGATAGGATGGAGGCCTTACAAGCTGATTATGCAAATCAATTAAAGAATATGCAAAACTAGGTAATAAACATGGAAAGAGCTCAAAACAGTCAGAAGAATTTTCCTCCGAAGGGAAATTGGGTTCAAAAGAAAGCCCCACAAGAGAAAAGGCCCCCTAATCAACTAGATTCCACCAACATGGTTGAAGAAATCATTCCCTACTGCAAATCCTGTGAGGCGCTTCATGAAGAGTCCACCTTTTACATAGCCCATCAAATGTTAGACATGGTCTTCCAGAATCAAGTGATAGTGAAGAGCATTCAAGAGAGCCCGAGTATGTCAAAACAATAGGACAACTACATCCCGTCACCACAGAAACTTGGAGTCAAGCGAGGGCGTACAGTCAACAATTGGATAACCTTACTAAGAACTTTAGTGCTAAGCCTACAACGGAACAAATTAAAGAAATGCCTAAGTTCAAAGGCTTCACCTATCAGAGTAGGGATAGTCTAGGAACTTCAAAGAGTAAACAGTATCCTATTAAGGTAATCACTCCCCCTGATTCAGGTAATGTAGGTCTTGATTTGGGAACTTGGTTTTCAAAAGATAAAGTGTCAGTGCTTGCAAGTGAAATAGTTAAAATTCCATAGCAAAGAGAAAAGTTGTTGAAAGTCTTAAACGCTCCATCTCCCAAAAGGGTAAATTTTAAAGAACCTTTAGAAGAACCTCCATCTCAAAATAATGTCCTAGATGATCCAGTTGTAATTTTGCATACTATGGATTCAAGAAAAGAAGATCATCCCCCGTTCTATGTATCATTGATGATGGGTGATCTTTTTCTACATAATTGTATGCTTGATTCAGGATGCTCTTCCAATATAATGACTAGGAAAGTTATGGAACAAATGAACTTAAGAACAATTAGGACTTATCGAAATCTCTGTGCTATGGATTCCAGAGAAGTAGATGTAGTAGGAATCATCCTAAATCAACAAGTGAGATTGGCTAAGTACTTAGATATTCACGTAACCATGGGCATTAATGTGATTGATGTGCCAGATAAACGGGGGATGTTGTCCAGAAAGTGGGTTGCTACCTTAGGAGGATGGATCCATGTAATGTCCCCCTCTAATTAAGCTCCCAAAACACCCGCTAACCTACTTAATTCCCATAGGTTCGAACGGGTACTGCATCAGAGGGAATTGACTGAGGGCATTTGATACTTAGAGCATATCAGGACATTCATTCAGTGTTAAGTCATCAGTCGGATAAAAGAAGCCTTATTTCTTTAGGCTTAAAAGTCAACATCAAATTAGAATTGCATGCATGCAAAAGTAAAGCATAAACCCTAAAAGTGACATGCAAACCCTAAAAATGCCTGAGACTATTTAAGAGGGTGATTGGACTAAAGAAACCATCGATTATTATTGTTGATTGATTTGGAGCTTTTGAGCAGTAGCACAGCGTGCAGCCGCAACGGTTGGGGTTGAAAACGATGTCTTCAACTAACGAGGGTTCGACGGTGAAATATCTGCCCTAGTCTCTTTTTAGATAGACCATCCAGGTTTATCAACGACATTCATCATATACATCAGTATCCAGGGATCCAACACACTCAGAAGGATTATTTGCAGGTCAATGTTTTGTAGCTGGAAATAGCTGGGAAACCTCAAAAGGATTCGCTGGGGCCATAAAACTGGGTCTTTCCTCTGCATGTCAGCTTCCTCTTTCTCAGCGGACTTATCCCATGGCATAGAGTGACTATCAGCCATCAGTTTGCTCACTTGGAGCAATTATCAGCAAAACAAATAAGTTGGAGGGCATGAGCAACAAAACAACAAACCAATTCGCTAGGGCACTTAGAGGCAGCCAAACCTCTGCATGTGACAGTCCATCTCTCCGACAACAGAAGACCGACAAGTCCACAAAGTTTCAGCAACATTTGACCATCCCTTCCCCAAAAACATCACCTTCAGTCTAAGGAGGGCACACGTGTGCAGTTGGGTGTCAACTAGAGGAAGGTAGCACTATTACTCCACCTATTCGGCACTTTATGCATTTAGCCTATCTCAGGAGTATTATCGGTCAAGTTATCAGTAGTAAGTGTTAAAATTCCTTTCTGCAAACCCTAGCCCTAATTCGGTTATATTTTAGGGTATTTTTGCATGGCAACTTTGCATGCACAGTTATTCCGTATTTTTGCACAAGATTGAGTGTATGAGTTAGCATTATACACAGTATCAGTAGAATATCAATATTCAGGATATTACAATCCAAATGGACTAGACTTATTCTACGATACCTGCATCTGAAGATTCATGGGTAAAGTTGCGTAATGAAAAGGAAAAGGAATATCATGTCAAAAACCCTAAGAAACCCTTAAATGAGTATGTTTACAACACTGATGATATTGGAACCTACACTTGCTACTCTACCTTTTTGGCTCCCCTTGCAGAAAAAATAAAAGATGAGAAGGTAGATGAGATATGGAAGATGAACTTTGACGGTGCTCATTCCAGAGATGGGAAGGGGGCAGGTGTGGTCATCACATCGCCTAAAGGGCAAACCTTCAACTTTGCTTATAGATTGGAGTTTGAGGCGACTAATAATGTAGCAGAGTATGAAGCACTTTTACTTGGTTTGGAAACGACAAAGGATTTGGGGATAAAAATGTTAAGCATAAGTGGCGACTTTGATTTGATAATCCTCCAAGTTAAGAATGAATTTGCTTGAAGTGTAAAACGTTGAAAAAATATAGAAATGCAGTTTGGGACACGATGGAACATTTTGATGCTTTAAACTTAACTTCAATTCATAGAGATGAAACGGCTTGGCAGACAAGCTAGAAGTAGCAGACTCAACTCTCCAACCCTCTGAGGAATTGTTGAACGGTGATGGTAAATTAGAGATAAATGTTAGACCATCTATTCCAGACAACATGGAACATTGGCAATTTTTCCAAAGTGATGAACAAATTCTTAATTTTCTTCATTATGTGGATGGGCTTTCCAACTTTAGTGGCAACTTTTAGGAGGAAGGAAAAGAGTATTAGGGAGAAGGTAATCAGTTTGATAATCTAGTACCTCCTGGCCTTGTTGGACTCGAGCAAATTTTTGACAGACATGATGGTAGAAAGAATAATATTGATTCAATGAAACCTGGAGATTACATAGAAATCAATATTGGATCAGATAAAAACCCAAAATTGATAAAAATTGGAAAAGGGACTGTTGACCACCAAAACCAACAAGGTGGACAACGATGTACCATGCACATGTTGGATGTGCCTTGAAGATAAGAATGAAGTACTTAATGATTATATCAAGCGAGGCAGCTCTTCTTCTGTTCTTCTCTCTATGAAATTTCCGCATCCCTACGGGGGATTTTGTAAGGATATGTCAGCATGAAGGTCTAGTTTTTTGTAACTTAATCACCTAAGACTTAGTTATTAGGGAAGTCCTTTCATCGAGTGTTTTTTCACTTGGATAATTAAAATTTCTTTTTAGAGATTTTAATTATTTGAGTTTTTCACTCAAAATTACCTCCAAAATGGTGGTGTTCTAGTGATCGAGTCCATGGGGTGATTGGGGCCTAAGAATGTTCTATATTACCATGCTAGACATTATCCAGAATCTTGCGAAATTTCATTAAGTTTTGTCTAGGTTTTTCTAACTTTTGGTGATTAAAAATTGTACCTCGTCATAAAAAAGTTGTATTAAAAAGAGGGTTAAATGGCATCTAATGCCCATGAATAGGGGTATGGGTACTCAAAATCAATGGCATGAGTCCCCCTACACCCTTGGGAAAAGTTTGAAGTCATTCAGACAAGTCTTGATAAGGTTTTAGTCACATTTGCCAAAGTCAGTCAAGGAAATCAGGAAAATTGGCAATTAATTAGAGAGCCAAATTTTGGAAAAAAGTGACTATAGTCACTTGGGGTGGCCAAGTAAAGGTTCTAATGTGTATATTAGGTTCCTAAGATAAATTTAAGATCCAAAAGGGGACTCCCAAGAAAGCATGTAACAAATTTTGAGTTGTCGACTCTAGGGGGGTGCCCCCTTCTCTCTTTGATTGGTTGGGTGAGCTAAAGTCAATGGAAGAGGCCCCACTATGGTGGTTTCCTCCCAATTTGACATAGCAATAAGGTCGAAAGCATTAAAAGGAGGGTTTCTCTCCCCATATTTGAGATCTCAAACCTTGGTTTTTCCCTCCTTGAGCAAATTCGCCCTCCTCGCTTGGCTCCTGTCTCTCCCTTGTGACACTTGTCTGGCAAGCAAAGAGCCTCTCTCTTTCATTTTTCCTATTTAAGGAGGCTTTCCCTCATTTGGGGGAGAATCTCTCATGATCTCACTCTCTTGCTTGCATTTTGCTCTCATTCTTTGAGATTACTGTAATTTCTAGCCATTGGGCATTTTTAATAAAAAGCTTTGGAGGAGATCTTGTGTTGTTGGGTGGTGATTTGCTCCCATTTTCTCAAGTTCTTTCAAGTACAAGTGAGGTCAAAGAGGCAAACTGTTTTGCCTTGGTAAGATCTTCTTAGTTTATGTAGATCTTATGAGTTTTTCTCTCTTGCATTCAAGAACTTCAAGCATTTCTTGGTTGAATAGTTTGATTTCTTTAATCATTGTGAAAATCTCACCTCTCTTTGTGTTTGTTTAGCTTATCTTTCAAGTTCAGGGTTATCCGGATTGAAAAGTGGGATTCTTTAGTTAGATGTCCCACTTCTTCAACCATTTGAAGAGCAAAGAGCACACTAACTCCTTAAAAAACTTCTGCATTTTAGTTTTAGTTGGTTGGGTTCTTCCAGTCTGATTTTAATTCATTTTCACACAAATTTTCTCAACAATATTCTCTTGGCAACTTTGTATAAATTTTGTATATATATTGCACTAACATACTAATTTCCCCAAAGTGATTTTGGGCACATTTTATCATTTTCTGTTTGCTGGCTTTAGCAGGTTAATAACACAACAGGGCAAAACTCCGTCAAATTTCAGCTATAGAAGAGTTTTAAGGCCACCCCAAAGAAAGAGCTTCAAGGCCATATCAAGAAAAGAAAAGAAAACACGGTTTTCCTCACTCATTTTACCTCTTTCTTTACGTTGAAATTTCAGCCTTTGTAACAAGTCCAAGAGAATCTCTTGGACTTGATTTCTTGCTTTGCATTTTCAATTAAATCAAGACTCATTTATTTTCCATCCATTGCTAGCAATAGAAGTTGGGCTTGCCCACCTTTGCATAAGCAATTGTTGATAGGCATGGGTTTAGATAGTTAGAGTTTCATTTTGTTTTTATTATCTTCTTTATTTTTGCCCACACCTTGCAAGTGGTTTGGCTATGTCATCCTTGCAAAATCGTGTTGGTTAGAGTTTTATTTTATTTGTTATTTTCATTTGCCCACACCTTGCAAGTGATTTGGCTTTGTCATCCTTGTGAAATCGTGCTAGCTTGTATCTTTCTTACTTTCATTTTTATTTGCCCACACCTTGCAAGTGATTCAGCTTTGTCATCCTTGCAATATCGTGCTGGCTTGCATTGTTAATAATTGTTAAATTCTTCATTTCGTTAAAAATAAACCAAGCCCCGTTTTTGCCCCATATCCTCTACCCCCGTCGGTTCGACCGATCTAGGGTGATGAGAAAGGGAAAAGATTTGTGTTGGCTAGTTTAATAGGCACCCAAATAAGTATCTTCATTAGAAAGGAGAAAAAGAGGCTTGACCTATGGAGCTAGTGGGGTAGAGGTTGTAGGGGGCTTTGTGGCACTTTGTGTCCTCTAGTTGAGCACCCAGCAAGTTTCGAGTTTGAACCGTGGAGCTAGGTGGGAACCTTCTGTTCCCATGTTGAGCACCCGACATTCTCTCTCTAATCGAAGGAGATAGTCTCTTGGGGTAGACATCTAGAATAGTTCATTTCTTTGCAACAAACACCTTAATTCCATAAGTCAAAGAGAGACATAAAATTTACTAAAACCTACAGGACCACTTGCATAACATTGTTACAATCATTTATATTTCTCTACTTTGCAATCACTCTATTTTAACTTACTCATTTATTGGAAGTCATCATGTTCTTGTATACTTGTAAGGTAAATGAGTTGATGCTTTAGGAAAATTATTTGAAGTTGATTATTGTGACTCCATAGCCCGAGTAGAGGCAGCTCTGGTCATTTTGATTATTTGATTGTTTCTCTCTTTCATACATTACTGGTTGATTGTTAAAGGGTTTGCTTGACATTGAAATATTTGCATCACTGCACGCTAATTGTCATTTTTTGTAATTTACAACTCTCAGAAAACATTCTTCAAAAAAAAGAACTTAGTAAGTAGGGACTACCCCCTTGGCCTTTAGGAGTTGTGGTCTAAACGGGGGAGTTAGAACCGAGGTGACAGTGGGTTCTCAACTCATACGTTTCCCTTAGGAACACACAGAGCGGTTGGGAGACTTACCCTTGTCCAACTGTGTTTTAGGCGGCAACACTTTTGGCGCCATTGCCAGGGACAAGTCTCTTTGTTCCTGGAGTACGACTTATTCTTTCATTTTGACTTTTGCTTTATTTGATGAATGTTTAGAGTAGATCTTTATTATTCATCTGGCAACTCCACTCACCTTTTTATTTTCTAATTTACAAAAAAGTCAACAATAGTTTTTTTGTGAGAAATTTATAATGCATATTTTTCTTCTCACATGGCGACTCCATTGAACAGATAAAAACCTGTCTCTCATAAAATTGTTGAGATTGATTTTGTAGATGACACCATTGTTTGATAGCTCCAGTCCAGTTCGAAATGCATGATTAACTCAGATATGTTCTATTAGTAGCCATTATGGATGACGAAGAATCCAGAGCAGAAATTTCAAATGCATATCCTCCTATTGACTTCTCAGGCATCCTGGGCTTTCCAAACCATGAGCCATGTTTTTCAAAGGAGGGAAGTGTTTCGCTTCCTATTTTTTTTGGAAATGGTGATTCAACTGTCTGTCACATCATATATTTTCTTTCATTTTTGGTAAATGATGTCAACATACTTCATCAAGATAATAACATGCAGGCATTTGTTACTACATTGAGTAAGGATGCTTGGATGTGGTATTATGGTCTTCCTGATAAAAGCATTACGTCCCTTAAAGGTTTCTTGGAAAAAAAAATTTAAGAGGTGGCATAATGGTGAAGAAGATATGATGACTGCTTTGGAGAAGGGCTTTGACCAACTAAAAATGATAAGAGAACAAATTGAGAAACACCTCCATGATGATCTCATTGAAAAAGTTTATCAAAATTCAGACATTGTTGAAGATCCTCCTCGTGACCCCACAATAGAAAATATTGAAGAATGGGGGATCTTTTCATGATTATTTTAGTGATCATGATCACATTTGTACCCCAGGCCCACCTCAAGAAGAAACCATTATAGAGGCTTATAATGAAACTTATGAAGAAATTCATGAAGTTTGTAATATGTATGATAACACCCCTCCATGTTTACCACATAGGGATGAAGTTTTGGAATGTTTTACTACTTGTAATACCTTTGAAACCAAAACTTCTAAGGATGATCATTGCGAACATGAGGAGGCTAGTTATATCCAGCAATGTGATACTAGCGATGAAGACTCTCTCACAACTCACATAGATGGGAATGATGCTTGTTGGACTTTTATTGAAAATCTAATATATGTGACTTTTCAAAATATTTTTGAGAATCCCATCTATGACATACCTAGAGAAGGGAGTAGATCTTGAGACTTTGGGGGATCTTGGTATGGAAGGTGAATGTTCAAATTTTCCATATGGTTATTCAGGGCCATGTCATTCAGAACCGTACATAAGTATCAGTAATAAATACTTGGAAAAAGAGTACAATGAAGATCTAGATTGGGTACAATTAATAGACGAACAGTCCCAACTTTCATCTTTGCATACAGAGGTTCCTTATGATTTGGAGCAGCTTGGGACTTATACAGAGAATTATCATTCGATAAGCCTTGTTTAACAGTGCGATGGAGTAATCCATGTGCCTCATCAGACAAATATGTACATTAGTCCCATCCAATCTTGGATAGAAGAAGCATGTGGGAACACCTGCCAGTTTGGGAAGCAGTTTAATAGCATTATCCATGGCTATGATTCCCCATCCATCCCGCCCATTCCGGATCATCACACAGGTTTGCATTTCTTAATAAATGTGTCCTTGCTTTCGTTGGTAATGAACGACAAGACAAAAAGTTTTAAGGTTGATAAAATGTTTAGGTGGTTGCATTGGATGCTTGATTTTAACTAAGATGTTATTTTATTTTGATTAGGGTAGGAAAATAAGCTCCCTAAAATGAGCATTTACTTTCTGCATTTCTTTTCTGTATTTAGGTTTCCTTTAGTTTCTAATAAAGCAACCTATGGTTCATTAGACCTTTTCATAAAACTTGTGCCACTAAGGTTTTCTTGTCAAGTTGAGATGTTTTTACAGATCATAAGGACCAGAGATTCTGGAGTTCTCGTATCCTCTCCTTGCCTGAAGAGCAGATACAGCACACGTCCCACAGTTGGAGCCAGAATGTTTACCACCTAACCAACGAGGTGGCCAACAATGTACCATGCACATGTTGGATGTGCCTTGAAGATAAGAATGAAGTACTTAATGATTATATCAAGCGAGGCAGCTCTTTTTCTCTTCTTCTCTCTATGAAATTTCTGCACCCCTGCGGAGGATTTTGTAAGGATATGTCAGCATGAAGGTCTAGTTTTTTGTAACTTAATCACATAAGACTTAGTCAGTAGGGAAGTCCTTTAATCGAGTGTTTTTTCACTTGGATAATTAAAATTTCTTTTTAGAGATTTTAATTATTTGAGTTTTTCACTCAAAATTACCTCCAAAGTGGTGAAAGGTGTTCTAGTGATCGAGTCCATGGGGTGATTGGGGCCTAGGAATGTTATATATTACCATGCTAGACATTATCCAGAGTCTTGCGGAATTTCATTAAGTTTTGCCTAGGTTTTTTTAATTTTTGGTGATTAAAAATCGTCCCTCAACATAAAAAAAGTTGTATTAAAAAGAGGGTTAAATGGCATCTAATGCCCATGAATATGTGTATGGGTACTTAATTCAATGGCATGATTCTCCCTACACCCTTGGGCAATGTTTGAAGTCATTCGGACAAGTCTTGCTAAGGTTTTGGTCACATTTGCCAAAGTCAGTCAAGGAAATCAAGAAAATTGGCAATTAATTAGAAAGCCAAATTTTGGAAAAGTGACAATAGTCACTTGGGGTGGCCAAGTAAAGGTTCTAATGTGTATATTAGGTTCCTGAGATAAATTTGAGACCCAAAGGAGGGCCCCCAAGCAAGCATGTAACAAGTTTTGAGTTGCCGACTCTAGGGGGATGCCCCCTTCTCTCTTTGATTGGTTGGGTGAGCTAAAGTCAATGGAAGGGGCCCCACTATGGTGGTTTTCTCCCCATTTGACATAGCAAAAAGGTTGAAAGCATTAAAAGGGGGGTTTCTCTCCCCATATTTGAGATCTCAAACCTTGATTTTGCCCTCATTGAACAAATCTGCCCCCCTCTCTTCGCCTCCCCTCTCTTCCTTGTGACACTTGTCCAGCAAGCAAAGAGTCTCTCTCTTTCATTTTTCTTATTTAAGGAGGCTTCCCCTCCTCATTTGGGGGAGAATCTCTCATGCTATCACTCTCTTGTTTCCATTTTGCTCTCATTCTTTGAGATTACTGTAATTTCCAGCCATTGAGCATTTTTAATAAAATGCTTTGGAGGAGATCTTGTGTTGTTGGGTGGTGACTTGCTCCCGTTTTCTCAAGTTCTTTCAAGTACAAGTGAGGCCAAAGAGGCAAACTGTTTTGCCTTGGTAAGATCTTCTTAGTTTATGTAGATCTTATGAGTTTTTCTCTCTTGCATTCAAGAACTTCAAGCATTTCTTGGTTGAATAGTTTGATTTCTTTAATCATTGTAAGAATCTCACCTCTCTTTGTGTTTGTTTAGCTTATCTTTAAGTTGCAGGTTATCCAGATTGAAAAGTGGGATTCTTTGGCTAGATGCCCCACTTCTTCAACCATTTGAAGAGCAAAGAGCACACTAACTCCTAAAAAAAATTCTGCATTTTAGTCTTAATTGGTTGGGTTCTTCGAGTCTGATTTTTACTCATATTCACTCAAATTTTCTCAACAATATTCTCTTGGCAACTTTATATAAATTTTGTATAAATATTACACTAACATACTAACTTCCCCAAAGTGATTTTGGGCACATTTTATCATTTTCTGTTTGTTGGTTTTTGGCAGGTTAGTAAAACTACAGGGCAAAACTCTATCAAATTTCAGCCATAGAAGAGTTTTAAGGCCACCCCAAAGGAAGAGCTTCAAAGGCCATCTTAAGAAAGAAAGAAAAAACACGGGTTTTCTCACTCCTTTTACCTCTTTCTTTATACTGAAATTTCAGCCTTTGTAACAAGTCCAAGACAGTCTCTTGGGCTTGATTTCTTGCTTTGCATTTTTAGTTAAATCAAGTCTCATTTATTTTCCATCCAATTCTAGCAAAAGAAGTTGGGCTTGCCCACCTTTGCATAAGCAATTGTTGATTGGCGCGGGTTTAGATTAGTTAGAGTTTCATTTTGTTTTTATTATCTTCTTTATTTTTGCCCACACCTTGCAAGTGGTTTGACTATGCCATCCTTGCAAAATCGTGTCGGCTAGTGTTTTTTTTGTTTTGTTATTTTCATTTGCCCACACTTTGCAAGTGATTTGGCTTTGCCATCCTTGTGAAATTGTGCTGGCTTATATCTTTCTTACTTTCATTTTTATTTGCCCACACCTTGCAAGTGATTCAGCTTTGCAATCCTTGCAATATTGTGCTAACTTGCATTGTTAATAATTGTTAAATTCTTCATTTCGTTTAAAATAAACCAAGCCCTGTTTTTTGCCCTGTATCCTCTCCCCCCGCTGATTCAACCGATCTAGGGTGACAAAAAAGGGCAAAGATTTGTGTTGGCTAGTTTAATAGGCACCTAGATAAGTATCTCCATTAGAAAGGAGAAAAAGAGGCTTGACCTGTGGAGCTAGTGGGGTTGAGACTATAAAGGACTTTGTGGAACTTTGTGTCCTCTAGTTGAGCACTCAGCAAGTTTCGAGTTTGACCCGTGGAGCTAGGTGGGAACCTTGTGTTCCCATGTTGAGCACCCGGCATTCTCTCTCTAATCGAAGGAGATAGTCTCTTGGCGTAGACATCTAGAATAGTTCATTTCTTCGCAACAAACACCTTAATTCCCTAAGTCAAAGAGAGACATAAAATTTACTAAAACCTACAGGACCACTTGCATAACATTGTTAAAATCATTTACATTTCTCTACTTTGCAATCACTCTATTTTAA
>LPNX010152572.1:399716-460516 GCA_001517045.1 Pseudotsuga menziesii | reverse complement strand
CTCATTTATTGGAAGTCATCATGTTCTTGTATATTTGTTAAGGTAAATGAGTTGATGCTTTAGGAAAATTATTTGAAGTTGATTATTGTGACTCCATAGCTCGAATAGAGACGGCATTGGTCATTTTGATTATTTGATTGTTTCTCCTTCATACATTACTGGTTGATTGTGAAAGGGTTTGCTTGACATTGAAATATTTGCATCACTACAAGCTGATTGTCATTTTTTGTAATTTACAACTCCTAGAAAACATTCTTCAAAAAAAGAACTAAGCAGGGACTACCCCCCTTGGCCTTTAGGAGTTGTGGTCTAAACGGAGGAGTTAGAACTAAGGTGACAGTGGGTTCTCAACTCATAAGTTGCCCTTAGGAACACACAGAGCGGTTGGGAGACTTACATGTGTCCAAGTGTGTTTTAGGCGGCAACAAGGACATCTGAAAAGGAAAGGAATGACTTAATAAACTTGGTTAAAGAATATAAGGATGTATTTGTCTTCACATATGATGAGCTTAAGGCATATCGAGAAGATGTATTCCAACATACCATTCCCTTAAAACAAGATATTAGAGAAGTCAAACCCTTTCGATAAAAACTCAAACATATAAACCCCAAGTTAGCCCCTATAGTTAAAAAAGAACTGGAAAAGATGTTAGCTGCGGAGATTATTGCACCAACAAGACAATCATCTTGGTGCTCTAACTTGGTGGTGGTATGGAAAAAGAATGGTAGCCTAAGGATATGTATAGATTTTAGGCATCTAAACATAGCTTGTCAGAAGGACAATTATTCGTTTCCCAATATGGAGAACCTCCTCCAAAAAGTAACAGGGGTGGGCATGATGTCCATGTTGGACGGGTTTTCAGGGTACAACCAAGTAGTGATTCAGAAGGAAGAAAGACATAAAACTACCATTACCTCCCCTTAGGGTACTTTTGAACATTTGAGGATGCCTTTCGGTTTGTTGAATGTTGGGGCCACTTTTCAAAGCGCCATGGACTATGCATTCAAGGAATTAATTAGAAAGTTCATAGAGATTTACCATGATAGCCTGACTATTTTTTTAAAGGAAAGACCAAGTCACATAAGCCATCTTAAGCAAGTTTTTGAAAGATGTAGGAAATATGGTATTTCTCTTAATCCAGCAAAGTCTGTTTTTGGAATTCATGAAGGAAAATTCTTAAGACATATAATTTGCAAAGATGGTGTAAAAACTGACCCTGACAGAACTGATGCCATTAAAAAGATTCCCTTGCCTAAGAATGTCAAAGCTCTCCAATCTTTTAATGGGCACATCAATTTCATTAGAAGATTTATCCCAAACTTAGTTGAGTACATGAAACCTTTACAAAAGCTGTTAAAAAGGGATGCTAAGTTTGAGTGGACTAATGAAGGTAGAGAAGATTTCAGATGCATTAAAGAAGCCATCACAAGATCTCCTGTCTTACTGGGCACATCAATTTCATTAGAAGATTTATCCCAAACTAAGTTGAGTACACGAAACCTTTACAAAAGATATTGAAAAAGGATGCTAAGTTTGAGTGGACTAATGAAGGTAGAGAATATTTCAGATGCATTAAAGAAGCCATCACAAGATCTCCTGTATTAATCAACCCAAACTATTCTAAAGATTTCATGATCTTCTCCTTTGTGTCTGAGGATACTATTGCGGGGTTTTGCTCCAGAAAAACAATGAAGGATTTGAGCAGGCCATCGCTTTCATGAGCTGGGCCTTGCAACACTCTAAGCTTAAATATACAACCATGGAAAAGCAAGCTTTTGACTTAGTAAGATCTTTGAATAATTTTAGAACATATGTCGGTTGCTCAAAGATAATCTGTTATGTACCTCACTCGACAGTTAAGGATATCTTGTGTCAACAAGATTGCTTAGGGAAAATAGGTAAATGGGTGTCTAAAATACAAGAGTATGATCTAGAGATTAAACCCACAAAATTAATCAAAGGACAAGGCCTAACAAAAATGTTAACTCAGGGTAATGAAGAAGCCTTAGGAATAATTTGTCAGAATGAAGAACCTACACCGAGCATGCCTCCAGAATTGCAGCGTTTAGATCAGCACCGGTACTTTGATATTATATTCTTTCTTCAAAACCTTACATGCTTTGAACATCTTAAAGGTCATAAAAGAAGGGCTTTAAGGTTAAAAGTCATCATATATTGCATCACTCAAGAGGGACTGGGTTGGAGAAATCCAGATGGAGTGATCCTTAGATGTGTCAATCAGCAAGAGTCTAAGAAGCTCTTAACTGAGTTCCATTCAAGATTTTGTGGCGGGAATTATGCAGCAGATATGACAGCCCACAAAATCCTTAGATCAGGTTACTATTGGCCCTCCCTATTTGCAGATGTTCATAAGTTGGCCAGGAGTTGTCAACAATGCCAGTTGTTCAATGGGAATCCTAGGTTGAAAGCCTTACCTTTGCAACCTGTTGTGGTTCTAGCCCCTTTCTAGCAGTGGGGGCTTGACTTTATCGGTAAATTCAAAAACAACTCTACCGGTTATTATTGGATTTAACAACTACCGATTATTTCACTAAGTGGGTGGAGGCTATCCACACTAAAAACGCTACTGATAAAGTTGTTATGGATTTTCTAGAGAATAACATCATTACTAGATTTGGTGCTCTAGCCAAAATAACAACTGATAATGCCAAAGCTTTTAGTTCAGTAGAGTTCACCAACTTTTGCTTCAAATATGGCTTTATCCTATCCCATTCTTCCAATTATTACCCGCAGTGTAATGGTCTTACAGAGTCCAGCAATAAGAACTTAATGACTATCCTTAAGAAAACTGTCAGAAATAAGAAGAGTTCATGGGATAGTAAGATTAAGTATGCACTTTGGGCTAACCGAATAACTAAGAAAAGTGCAACCGGGAAAACACCTTTCAAAATTGTGTATGGTTTGGTTGTTTCATTGCTCATTTACCTTCAGCTACCTGCCATGAAGATGCTCCAGGAGTATGAAATGGAGGAAGATTCCATGCCCAACAAGATCAATCAGATCATTGAACTAGATGAGAACCGAAGAAAGGCCCTTGACCATAGTATAAGAAACCAAGATAAGATCAAACGAAACTTCGACAAGTCGGCTAGGCCAAGATCATTTCAGATTGGGGATACAGTTCTTCTTTGGGATTAAAGGAGAGAGAAGCCGGAAAAGCACAAAAAGTTTGGCAGCCTATGGATGGGTCCATACATTATATATGTCGTGGTCGGCACAAATTCATTTCTCCTTAATACAATGGAAGGAGAAACGTTGCTCTTACCGATGAATGGGCAACAATTGAAATTGTTCTTCAATAATGACATTTAATGCCAATTGGGGCATTCTAAGGGCTTCCTAAACCCTCATCTCTTTTCCTTTCAGTTTTTGCTTTTGTACCAGAATTTTGTACTTTATCTTCTGTATCATAGTTAAGTTTCTGTATATTATGTATGTACCATAGTTTTTACATTATTTTATGTATCCTAACATTGTTGCAACTTATGTATTTCATTTTGGCATTGAATTATATGTATATATGTGGTACTGATGCACTTTAATTTCGTGCAAGAACCAGAGATTCTGAGCCTCTTGCACTCTCTTTTTGAATAAAAATCAAACAAGTGCGCATCCCGCAGTTGGAGCCAAATGTTATCACCTAAGTTGCAATTAGAGGATTTCCAGTAAGCCGCCAGAGTATTGAACAAGTCAATTGTTTATTGTCAGTGCTCAGAAATTCCGTGGTTACATCAGTGTTAGATTTTAAAGGTTATACAAGATCTAAAACATTTAGCATCATACTATCATAGCCATAATCAAAGGATCACTAAAAGATAGACAAGTACAACAACATAAGAGAACACAAAGATTTTCCTCAGGGAAACCACAAGGGAGAAAACCCCGCAAAACTTCCTCAATATAGAATTCGACCAAGTACAATGTAAAACCCCAACAACAAGAATAGTTGCTCATCTTTCACGGTAGACTATTTCTCTCTCTCTCTCTCTAGCCCAATACTTGAGTGTAAGATGTGTAAGAATGAGAGAGGCGCCTCACCTATTTATATTCATTAGGTGAGTGCCTCAAATAACTAACTAGGTTGGCCAAGTTCCTTAATTAGGGCCGACCTACCTTGGGAGACTCAAAATACATTTTATATATTACTTTTGTGGGTACTATTGCCCCAACTTACAACAGAGGGTTTACCTCATGACTTTTATATGACCAATTACATCAAGGACATCTTTGAATGGAGGAATAACATATCCTAAGGAGAATACAACAAAAGTACAATAGAATATCTTCCGAAGTTACAATACTTTAACACTCCCTCTTAACTAGGAAGGTATTCTACATTAACAACAACCATCATCACAACTGCAAAACTAACTGGTGAATCTCTATATGTCATAGGAAGTTTTGGAACATCATCATACATCTTCATCATCGATCTCAGTTGGATCATCTTTTGCAATCTCAGTATGTAAATACTGAATCATCTTCTGTACGTGTTGAATCATCTTCTAGATCATCTATTGTAGTATCAGTATGTGGATACTGAATCATCTGAATCATCTTCCAGATCATCTTCTGTAGCATCAGTATGTGAATACTGAATCATCTTCTGTCACGTCAGTATGTGAATATTAAATCATCTTCTGGGATATCAGTATGTGGATACTGAGTCATCTTTTGCCACATCAGTATGTGAATATTGAATCATCTTCTGAATACTGAACCTTCTTCTGTAACATCATTATGTGAATACTGAATTATCTTCTGCTACAACAGTATGTGAATACTAAATCTTCTTCTGCCACATCAGTATGTGAATACTGAATCCTCTTCTTCAACATCAGTATGTGAATACTAAAACATCATCTGCACCATCAGTATGTAAATACTGAAACATCATCATCTCCATCATCAGTATGTAAATACTGAAACATCATCATCTACATCGCCAGTGTGTGAATATTGAAACAACAACATCATTAGCATGTTAGTGCTAAAAAAAAGTCATCAATATGTGCTATATCATCATCTGCATTATTAGCATAGAGATGCTTGAACATCATCATCATCAACACAAAGTGTTGTGACTTCAAGCATATCAACATTATCAGCATAGGGTGTTGGGACCACAACCAGATCAACATCATTAACACAAGGTGTTTGGACCATAACCAGATCATCAACATCAACATACAAATGTTGAAGCAACACCATCATCAATATCAGTATAGAAATACTGAAATTATCTTATCAACATCAGTATAGAAATACTGAAACTACCTCATCATCATCAGTATAGAAATACTAAACCTCCACATCAATATCAGTATGAAAACACTGAACTTGCCACATCAACATCAGTATGAAAATACTAAGCTTGCCACATCAATGTCAGTATGACAATACTGAACTTGCCACATCAATATCAATATGAAAATACTGAACCTGTCATATCAGTATGGGAATACTGAAACTACCTCAACAATCATCTCAACATCTCAGCAATCGTCAGTGTTACCAACTAAGTTGCACTAGCCTGGATTTCTAGACGAGTTGCCAAAGATGAACAATCACTTGTTCAATTTTCAAGTTCAGAAGTCCTTGCAGGCCTTCCTAGGCCTTTTTTTTTAATATTTTAACATTTTCATACCCCATGGGAAATTGTAATAAAATGAGTTAGCATGATGACTTTATGTAAAAGGTTTGGTTTCTTATAACTTATTTATTAATGCATTATCCCAGGGTGTTTTTTTCCTCGTTAATTATTTATTGTTTTTAAACGATAAATAATTTTCGACTTTTTCACCCAAACCTCCAAAGCTGGAATAATTGCCTTAGTAATTAAGCCTTAGGAGGTTATTAAAACCTATGTGTCGACGTATATTACCATGCTAATCATTATTTTGAGTCATTATGAACATGTCCAAAGTCCCCCATAGGTTTTTTAAAATTTTCGAAAAAACAAAAAAAACAAAAACAAAAAAAATTCTATTTTTACAGGCTTATTTTTAACGAGTTAATTGTAAAAATGTAAAAAGTCATAAAAGTGTGGCTAGGAGGTTGTTTTTGCCATGGGGGTGCTCATTTTCTAACTCAAAGCACCAACTTAACCCCTAGACCCACTTTCCTAAGTTTTTCGAGTAAATATTCAACCCCAAAATTAATAATTACTTGAAAAACCCAAAAAGACCCAAAAAAATGAAATATTAAAAAAATTGGCAATTAAAAAAATAAAAGATAATTGCCAAAAATGAATTTTGTGACTTGGAAAATTAATTTGGCAAGTACCCTGGCAAGGGGGACAAGGCAAATGTTTCCATTTTAGAAGGTTTTGAGAATTTGGAACTTTCCTCATCAAGTGGGGGCACAAATCCCAAGAGAGAATGGTAAGTTTGGTGAGTAGGTTGAGCTTTGGGGATCAATGTTATCGAAACCGGACCGGTTTTGAAAAAACCGGCCGGTTGGACTGGTTTACACCATACACCGGCTCAAATGGCATGACTGAACTGTTTTTGGCCGGTTTTGCCCTAAACCGCCCTGTTTTGCCCCTGAACCGCCCGGTTTTGCTCTAAACCGGTCCACTAACCCTAAACCGGCGGTTTTAACCCTAAACTGGCCGGTTCCGACTTGAAGATTTGAAGCCAAAGAACCGGCAATAAAATTGAACCCTAAAGCCAGTTTCCGGACTTGCGATGTCTTTAGTTCTTGTAGTGTTTCATAAGCCAATTTAACTCACCGCTATCATCAGACAGGAATTCAAATCGGAAAAGGGTTTTACCTCAAAAAGCATTGCCACCACGTTAATGGTTAATTCGGCTGCCTACACCCAACCCAAATAATCAGACACCCAACATGGATTTACAAGCAGCCAAGAACGGATCCACAAACAGGATTTCCCAGAAAATTCCTCACGACTAGGACTTCAAATGATTCTAATGTCTGTGCCGCTCATGAGAAACGTCTAAACATTTTTATAATGATTCTGAAGTATTTGGAAGATATAAAGATTGTACAAACGTACATTGAATTTGAATTAATTAGTTATGTTATTCTCGGACAGATTTCGAAGGTGGGCAAAATATCCTGATTTCTATATTTTTCACGAAAATCTCCATAAAACCTTTTGAGTTCTCTCTTTGAATGTTTGATCCATATTCATAGAAGTTTGGGGTTCTTACTTTCAATTTCAATTGAATTCATAAAGTAATTTTCATGAAAAAATAATTGTTTTTTTTTTGTTTTTTTTTTAAGAAAAAAAATCTTAATATATTTATTTTGGAAAAAAATATGCTATATATTTATAGGTAAATATATATGCATGGTTAAATATTTATTTTATTTCAATTTGAGAAATTATTTTTTATAATAATAGTTTTATTGTTTTGCATTTTATTGGATAATACTTTGCATATTTTATTTTACAATTATTTGATGGTTGAAAGTGTATTTAGTCATCATTTAGCAAATCCTCATTAATTATTTAATAATTTGAAAACTATATAATACTCTCAGTGTCTTATAAATTAATATTATTGATAATAATTGCATTGAAGAGGTGCATTCTACAATCAAGTAGGAGAGATGTGTTAAATCATTAGATTGTAGATTCTAGAGTCTAGACTCAAGTCATATGCTTATATTTTGACTTTAGAGGCCATTTATAGCCTCTGTGTGGATGTACTTTTCATCAGATATGTATTTGCACTCGGTGCTATTGTTGTTTTCTACACTCTTACTTGCTATATACATGAGAAACTTTGCATATTTGTGTATAATTGTTTGAATTGACATGGATGCACATGAATATATATATATTTATTGAAAATGTGAATATTTAATGTATTTTTGCTTAACCGGTTTTTCACTCCGGTTTTTTTCCGGTTCCGGTTCGGTTCTGATTCTCGGGGTGGGCCGGTTCATCCACCGGTCCGCTTCTGATAACATTGTTGGGGATATGGCACTCACATTTTGGATGTTGCCATTTACCAAGCCTACACCTAGCTCATTCCAACCAATTGACAATTCACACAAAGCAAAAATGCTTTCATGGGTAGATGCGCCCCTCTCGGCTTGTCGGTTTTGCTATATAAGCAGGCACTCTCTCTTCATTATGGACAGAAGATTTTGGCAAGGCACTTATGCTTCTGTACTTTGTAATATTTTCTATCATTTTGAATAAAAGGCTTTGGAGGTCAAGAACTATGTAGCGATTTTATATGTGGGTGAATATTGTCTTGAGCTTGTCAAGTATCCGATGGTATTCATTTTCTTGCATCTCTTTGGTTAAGCTTGGCCTTTGAAGGAGAGCTGTCTCTTGGTAGGGTAAGGTTTAAAAGCTTGTTTGCTTGAAGATCTTACTGTTTATTTGTTTCAGATATCTTGGAAGTACATTTTTATTTTGGTTAATAATCTTATTTTTTCTGAGTTTTTGTGGCAGGTGGCACCAAATTTCTTAACCATTTTTTTTGTGCAAGTATTTTGTATTAGTTGCAGGTTACGTAGATTGAAGGAGAGGTTGAGTTTTCTTACATCTTCCTTCTCTTCAACAACTAAAGAAAGACATAGTCCCTCTTTGTTCCATTGTGAAGAACCCCATCGTCCATATTGCGACATCAAGCTTCTTCATATCTTCTCTCATTCTACAAAAATTATTTATTTCTGTTACCGATTATTTTGATAATTGATATTTGGTTTAGTATATTAAAATAGATCAATAACTAAATCTGATTTCATTTATCATTAAAGTTAGATCTGATTTCAATGTTAAAACTCATAAATCTAGCTTTAAACAAGTACTTTTCAATACTTTAAATTTTTACCTTTTAAAAGTTACTTGAATTACATGTTAAATTTTTATTGTTTAAATAAAGAATTTGACATATTTGATTGATGTTTACTTGCTGTTTTGCAGCAGAAGTTGATTATAAAGAGAGGCACTCTGGCCAAATTTCGAAGAAACAAGCCATCCGGAGACCCCTCTTTTCACAATTCTCTCTTTGACAATTTTTCTAAGGCCCTATATTGTAAATCTTGTGTTTCCTATTCTACAAAGGAACACAAGTAATTTCTATTTCTAAATCATTGTAAAAAAGAGAAGCAAGTGGGAAGCCAAGTGCCCACACCCCATTCCCCTGGGGGGATTCGCACTTTTTTTTTATTTTTTCAATTTTATAAATGTTTTCAATTTCTTTCAAGTTTCTTAAGTAAAATTGACCAATTCGTTTGTGTTGTCAATAACGAGAGTATCGATACTACGATTTAAAAAACTTACATTTAGTTCTTAAAAAACTTAAAATTTACAAGGCTTCCTTCCCCGTATGCTCTTGTGACCACTGCAGGCCTTTGGCTGGATCGGTGGGGCAATCAGAAAGGGATTGAAGTGACTAGTAATTAGTGGAACACTTCAATTAATCCCTACAAGTGAAAATCCGACACTTCATTCGATGTTACCAAGTTGTGGGGAAATTATGCAAGTGAAGTGGGAACCACTAGAAAGTGACTGTGGGGCATCGTTAGGCAATACCCTCATTTGGTGTAGTGTTGAACACAACCCCATGACTCCATCTAGCCCACACGTCACTGTGAGAGCCACTCCTAGGTAAATCCATGCATATTCCTCATACCCCCTGGGTATATCTGGAATACCTTTTCCCCTATAATAACAAAATCATTACCATATTCTTAATCAAATTGACCAAGAATTTACCCACACCATAACTACTCATTTAATAATTCTAAAACTGACCAACCAAGACAACTACAATACTTCTCAAGACTTCACTAGCAACACCCTTACAAGCACTCCATTAGCACTGGTCTATTTGGCATTTTCATTTATATTTTATGCTTAAGTTAATCAATGTGTTATTTGGAATAATGTTTTAAATGCTAGTTATTTAAATTATTTGCAGTTCATCTCAGTTTCGGTATTTATTGTTATCATCTCCTAACCTAATTGTTCTATTTTTATAGATTAAACACCTTGGCTTATTTTACTAGGGACCACCCCCCCTTGGCTCCACTAGGAGAGAGCCTAGACGAAGGAGTCAAAATCAGTGACAGCACTTGACTCTTGCTTTCCCCCAAGGTCATACCCAGTGGCTTGAAGATTTCTGCCATGTGACCCGAGGTGCGAATTAGGCAGCAACATTATGGCGTCGTTATCGGGGATAAATATTTCTATTCCAGAAATACGACTTTTTTTTCTTTTTGTTTTTCTTTTGTTTGATGATTTTTTAGATTAGTTTTTTTAATTTTTCATCTGGCGACTCCACTAACCTTTTTTCTTTTCATAATTTACAAAAGAAAAGCAAAAAGAAATTTTTTGTGAGAAAGTTCTAAATGCATATTTTTTCTTCTCACGTGGCGACTCCATTGAAGGGATAAAACCCTGTTATCCCATAAACTTGTGAAGTTTTGTTGTGTGTAGATAAGCCCATGTGACATATTAAAACCTTTAAAGCTCATCACTTGACAACTCCACCTATTTGTACAAGGTTCAATGGTTATATCAAATGCATACTATTAATTTTTTATATGGATGAATTAAGGGAACAGTGTGGTGCCTAGATAGCCGGACTTTTTTAGCCTATCAATTTCTCAAACATCTCGTGTTTTCCTAATTTTGGTCATGATGTGGGGGATGTATATAAATGGCTTCCAGTCTTTCATGGAAATTATGGTGATTCAGCCATCTGCCATATCAAGTCTTTCCTTCAATTGTTAGCCGACTCCAATGTTCTTTATGAGGACAATATGATGGAAATGTTTGCTGGTACTTTTCAAGGAGATGCTAGTTGTTTTTTCTATCAGGACCTTCCTAATAAATGTATAACCTCCTTTCCAAGTTTCCTTTGGATGTTTTTAGAGTAGTGGCATGATGGTAGGGGTAGTATGAATGGTTTGAAGAAATTTATTGAAAAGATCTTTACCTTCTACCTATTTGGGACAGAGTATCACATGGAAACATATGATGGACCTTTTTCCATGATACAAAGTATTGAAGACTTGAAATCACTTCTTGAACATTTAGGTGAAGAGGAGATCCATGATACTCCCATTGAAGAACTCCCTCGTGTTGTCATAGACAACGTTGAATGTGTGGAAGTCCCTCTAAGCTATTTAAGAAAGGAAGAAATTAACCGGCTTATTAAAGAAATGAGGTCTCTCTCAATACACAACAGGATTTTGAAGATGGGCACATCCATGACAATCCCGTTGAAGAGTTTCACAAAGAATCCTTATTTGGAGACATTGTTGAAAACCATCCTCATATCACTTTAGCAAAAAAATAACGAAGATTTGGCAAAGCTAGAGGAACCCATTGAGCAACACATCCCAAGTGATCCCATTGAATATGTTTGTAAAGGTTCCTTGATTGAAGACATTATTGAAGATCCTCTTCATGATACCATAATAGAAACTATTGAAAATTTGGAGTGTTCTCATGATTATTTCATTGATCATGATCACAGTTTTTCTCCATATTTACCTCAAGAAGAAACCATTACAGAATCCTATAAAGAAACTTATGATAAGATCTGTATGGTGTGTGATGACACTAGCCCTTGTTCTCCACACATTGATGAAGGTTTGGAAAGTTTACTGCCTTGTAATATTTTTGAAACCAAATCTTCTGAAGAAGATTGTTATGAACACGAGCAAGACATTGATAGCCGAGAGCATGATGACATGGATGAAGACTCCCTCACATCTGACATGGATGGGTATGATGACTATTGAAAATTTATTGGAAATCCCATTTACGATATGTCCAGAGAAGGGAGTGCTTATTCGGAATCTTTTGGAGGTTTTGTTGAAAATCCCATCTATGACATGTCCACAGAAGGGAGTCTTTCACATAGAAACTTGGGGAGGTCTCGGTATGGAAGAGGAGCATTCAGAGTTTTCTTATGATCATTCAGAGCCATATCATCCTAAATCTTACACAAGTATTAACAATAATAACTTTGAGAGGCAGTGCATCGAAGAGTCAAATTTGATACAACAGATGGAGGGTCAGCCTGAGCATGCATTTTCTGATTTAGAGGTTCCTTATGATTTAGAGAAGCCTGGGGATTACATAAAGAGTTATCATCCGACAATCCCTTTTGATATATGTGATGGATTTGTCAACCTACTTCATCATGCAGATGTGTACATTAGCCCTATCCAAGCTTGGACAGAAGAAGCCTGTGGAAGCTCATGCCAGTTTGGGAAGCAATTTGATGAAGTGTTATATGCTTATGATCTCCCATCCAACCCACCCATCCTGAATATCCATGCAGGTTTGCACTTTCTAATAAATATGTCCTTGCTTTGGCTAGTAACCAAAGACAAAGGAAGAAATTTAATTTTTTATAAAATGTTAAGGTGGTTGCATTGGATTTATCATTTCACTTAACGTTTTGACTATGTTATGCTTAGAGTAGGAAAATAAGCTCCTTAAAATGAGGAAAATATGCATAATACATTTCCCGACTCTAGAAACATATCTATGTACACATATTGAACAACTAGATATATAGGAAATGACAATTCAAATACTTATCTTTGTTTGTTTGGTAGGTTCCATCTTGATCTCCGTCTTCTTAAATTACTCTGCCAATGTGTTCAACTTCATCGTCTGATTCTGAGGACCTGTTTCTATCTTGCTCATAGAAACAGTACATAGGACTGTGTTTGTGTGTCCTACCAGTACATCTCTTCTTATCCAAATGATGAAATGGATAAGAGTATAATCTTCATCTTCATCGGTATAATTCTTCTGGATCATATTCCTCATTACTTGAGGGATCTTTACTTGCTTTCTTCTCAGCTGCAATATATTCATCCTTGGATGTAGTGAGAGAAACACTCTGCTTTCTGCAATATGTTGGAGTGATATTTCTGTTTGTAGAACTACCAACTCAATCAAAGACATCATATCTCAGCAGTACCCTTTAGGTACCACACCATTTTCTCTGCATATTTTACTTGGAAAAGAAAAATGTCCTCTGGATTTCATCATATCTTTAATCCCAAGAATCATGTCAAGATTCTTGAACTTTGAGATCTACCGTAGTCACTCCCTCTGAGGTGGAGCACCATCCTCCCTCTGCATCTATATTAGGACATTGGAGTGACACGTAGCCTCCTCTACTACTAGTCTTCTTTGTATCCATATATGTCACCTATCGAGGTCACTAGATATCAAGATCCTTCATCTTGAACTTTGTTGCAAGTTTTCTCTTGCACCCATCTATGAGCTTCTCATCTTTTAAAGGATTCTATCTTCAACCTTGTAGTAAAGGTTGGGATCTCCATCACTCTAGTTGATCCTCAAGCTCCTCATGTTACTGTATGTGCTATCCCACGGGTGCCTACTGAGCTTGTACAAATCCTTCTGTGCATAGGTAATTCTCTATAGAGAGTCTCAAACCATATAGGTTGCTTGATCTATTCTTCTACTTTGATCACACCAATTGTCTAGTGTAATATCTACTACTGAAGAGATGTGCCTATCCCCTAGAGCAGTGTCTTGTCATAATCGACTCTCTCTTTCTTATAGAAACCACGAACCATGCTTCGTATCTTTTGATACTTTGATCTGCGGTAGACTTAATCTTGTAGATCTTCTTGAAAGACTTCATAAAACTTCCCTTTATGTCTTGAACTCATATCCAAACATCATTCTGTATGATCAACCAGTACTTCTAGATCATATAGTCCTTTGATTCTTCTTTCTTGGGACATTCTTTCGCAAAAGTGTCATTTCTCATCACAACTGAACTATTGAGTTGTGAGATTTCCTTCTATTCTTGGTGGGAATGTTCTTCCTTCTTATTCTTTCTCTGCTTGGTATGAGTCGTTGGGGCTTGATTGCCATCTCTTCTTCTTTTGCCATCAATCAATCTTCTTCTTTCATGCATTCCTCCATATGTGATCTTCCTACTAGAACAATGTCTTTATTGAACTTGGAAGACCATTCAAAATTGTAACTTATGCTTCTGTCTCTTTGACATTGTCTTCAACGGCTTCTAATTGCTTCTTGAGCTGAGATCTTTTTGTGAAGTAACATTGGATGTTTTTTGACATTGCACCTTTACATCATTAAGTTGAGTTCTCAAGGTCATCTTCTTACAAGTTGTTTCATTGCATCGAACATATCCTTGGGAGTTTTCAAGGATGTATGTGAGATCCAATGGAGACGGCAGTACTCATCTTTGTTTTGACTAGGTCCTTCTTTTGCTTTGCTTCGACTTCATCTCTGTGTAAATCTGTAGCTTCTTCTTTGACATAGTTCTCCATGTCATGATTTTTCAAGTATGAGAAGCACTCTATAATTCCATGCTTAGAGGTTCTCAACTCTTTCAAGCTTGTCCTCAAGCTTGGTACTGTTTGTCATCATGATAAAAAAAGAGAACCTTAAATGGAAATAGAGGATAGAACTTACCAGTGAGATTGCTTCAACTTGATGCTTGCTTGAAGGATCTTTTGGAAGACTGCTTCTGGTGGACCTAGGGTTTGACAAAGAAACCCTAATTTTTCAATTTAGGTACCTTTCAAATCTGATTGGATAGAAAGATGCGCCTCCTCAAGGCGAGTTGAGCAGCATACTTATTTTCCCAAAACTATGGACAAAACTCTAAAATATCAAATGCCCTAGTTTTCTCCGACAATAGTGTTAGGTCAAAAATTGAAAGTCCACAAAATGAGAAACTTCTTACATCGAAAGATGCACCCTCCTAGGGTGAGTTTAATGGTCCTCCTTCAACCGATTAGTGCAGGAAAGCGCTCGAAAGAGGAATCCCTAGTTTTTCTTTGGTTTCTTCTGCAGAATTGACTGATATTATTTCTGCTATAGCTTCGAATTTTCGGCTCCTCAAGGTCTGAAACTACGTCTTGAGGTACCCTGGTATGTCTTCTTTCCAACCCCATAGGTTAGAGTAGAATTGGATTCATCAAGTAGGACTTATGCGAAGTTTCCCAAAGTGACTTATTTCAGGACTGTTCATCATAGCGAACATGAACGGACTGCCACGTGTCACTGTTTCACCTTCAGGGTCTGAAACTTTTACCAGGGAAACTACAGTCTGTGCCCTATCTGCAACATCTTAAGAAATTTCATTTGGACCTTCCTAGCCCGAGATATACCAATTCTCCCTAGGTCACCTGTTTAAGGTTGAATTCTAGGAGAGCCTGGAACCCTAAGTTGGAGGAATCATATCTCCTAGATTATAGCGAATCTGAGGCTGAAACTTTTACACATGGTATAGCAGGATTTTATCTTCGACCTCTAAAGGTTTCAGCTCCTGAACCTTCTCCAATATCGAGTTATAGAGAAAGTCCCAACATGACTAGTTTTTGTCTTTTAGAGTTTTCAAGCATGAAACCCTAATCTTCAATAGTTGTAGTTGTAGCAATGTTTCGGTTGCACAAAGACTTCTTTCAGGGTGGCTATGATACCATGTTAGAATTTTAACGTTTATACAAGATCTAAAACATTTAGCATCATAATATCATAAGCATAAGCAAAGGATCACTGAAAGAAAGACAAGTACAGCAACACAAGAGAACACAAAGATTTTCCTCGAGGAAACCACAAGGGAGAAAATCCTGCAAAACTTCCTCAATATAGAATTCGACCAAGTACAGTGTAAAACCCCAGCAACAAGAATAGTTGCTCATCTTTCACAGTAGACTCTTTATCTCTCTCTCTCCAAAGCAATACTTGAGTGTAAGATGTGTAAGAATGAGAGAGGTGCCTCACCTATTTATATTCATTAGGTGAGTGCCTCAAATAACTAACTAGGTCGGCCAGGTTCCCTAATTAAGGTCAGCCTACCTTGGGAGACTCAGAATACATTTTATATATTACTTTTGTGGGTCCTATTGCCCCAACTTACAATGGAGGGTTTACCTCATGACTTTTATATGACCAATTACATCAAGGACATCTCTGAATGGAGGAATAACATCTCCTAAGGAGAAAATAACAAAAGTACAATAAAATATCTTCTGAAGTTACAATACTTTAACAATCAAAACCAGTTGTGGTCCTTTTTTTAAATAAAATGCATGTTCATACCCCTTGGGGGCGTTGTAATAAATGCTCTAACACAACAAACATTTTGTAAAGGACTTGGCTTCCTAGAAATTGGCTATCAATCTGATTATTCCAAGGTGTTTTTTCCCTTGTTAATTATGCCATGTTGAATAAGCGATGTATAAATTTCGAGTTTTTCACCGCTCCTCCAAAGCTGGAATTTTCATCTTGGTGGTTAGGCGTTAGGAGGTTATTAAAGTTCATGTGTCGATGTATATAAGCGTGTTAGGCATTGTTTTTGAGTCATATGGACATGTACTAGGTCTCCCTAGAGTTTCGTTTGATTTCAAGAAAAAATATTTTTTCCCGTTTTTTAAGCCATTTCTAATGGTTTAATTGGAAAACTTCCAAATGTATAAAAAGTGTGATCTGGAGTCTGTTTTTGGCGTGTTTGGGCTCGTTTTCAAGCTCAGAAGCACCTCCTTCACCCCAAGACCTACTTTTCTCATGCTCCGAGTGACAAAATTGTCATGTATGGCATTATTTCTCCACCGATGCGCCGAAGTGGCAAAAAAATGCTAAATTATGACAAAATTGCACAAAGGCAAAAATCAATATTTTAAAGTGAGTTAATGACATGGCAATGGGTCTCATGGTCATGTGCTTCTCTTCCATGTGAAACTTTAGTTAAAAAGAGAGGTAACAAATGGTTAATTAAGAGGCTACAAATTGTTTAAAGGGAGGGTGACGTCAAAGTATGAAGGTTACGCTAGCATGAGGGTGGACCCTGTTATCACCAGACTTGAAGTTTCCCTTATGAGATGGATCCAAGATGGATGGTAGAGAGATGGGCAACAAAAGAGGTGAAACCAAGATAGCCTCGACTCCCAAATGGATGGGTCACGCCAATCGAGGCAATCTTCACTTGATGTTGTCTTAGCCCAAGACAACAATGGGGGAGACCCAGATCTACTCTTGACAGGAGAGATCAGACCAAGACACCAAATCAAATCAATGGAAGTTGAAGTACGTAAGGTGTAAGGTAAAGTAAACCCTAGATCTATGGATGAAGTCACAAGTTGAGTTATGGTTTGGATCAGGGGGTTTATGAAGTGGGAAATTGATCCAAGGCTGAAATACAAGTGACTTATGAGTCTTACTACTAGATCCAGAATCAAGGTACTAGCAAATGATGTCAAAATCCACTGCCTTGGGAACCGTGTCTAATGCAGGGATGTTAAGGACAAGATCAGGGCTATCTAGTACTGGTGGATGGACTTGACGAAAGGTATGACAGCATCAAAGTACCCAAGCCTCAGGGATAGGATCAAAACGAAGGAAAATTTGGCCAAATGACAGTTGTGCTAGGGTTAAGAAATCAGAGACTTGGGAATTGGGCCCAATGGAATCACCTAAGCCTGACGCCTAGAAAGACCCACTTAGGGTTTGACCCGATCTACAATACCCAGAAATGGTTTGCCAAAAGATCAAGCGGTTTGATCCATATAATTTTTTGATTATTTTAAGTTAGGGTTTTGAAAGTAAAATAAAGGTGTCAATGGATTGGAAACAAGAAAAGAAGAACTAACCTGTAGATCTTACCTAGATAACTTTGTAGATGCCTCGATGATGATGATCTATGCCATCCCGATCAATTTGAGAAGATTTGGATAAAGACTATGCAAATCGATTTGCCCAAGGAAGCCAATGCGCCCTTCCTCCTGCACAACAAACGTCAACCATATCAGATTTGATGCATCAAGAGAAATGGACAAATGCTACAGAAAAAATAGCAAGATGAAACTATAGATCACAATGATACTAATGATAATCCCCTGATACAAGCGATCCCAAACAAGCGAGTTGAGGAAGCCCTGCAAAAATGCCCAAGTGAAGTCGCCCTCTTGTAGACAAAACAAAGTTTCCAAGAAAAATATAGATCTCACCACAAATACCCAAATACTAGGAAGCAATAGACTTTCCAATCACCATCAAAGAACACCAGATGCAAAGGAGACCCAAGAATTTCCACAAAAGAGTTTTTCTATTCAAGATTCCAAGAGCCAAAGACCCCTTTACGATGAGAAGCTCCCTCCTTTAAATAGGAATGGGAGATACCAAAATCCTAACCACCTTTCAAATGGATTGGGAAGATTAAAAGATCAAAATGTTCTAATCAATGCTTGAGATGAGCTCAACATAAAGTACATGGATCAATATAATAATATAATACATCAATGGACCAAATCGCCCTAGGAGAGGGGATCCCACTCAAAATGACAAAATAAAAATGAAAAGTTCATGGTGGGTCCAGGGGGTATTAACTAACACCCCTGGTGTGTCCCCATGGCACAATATAGATAAAATATAATTTTAAATGCAAAATAGTGCCTCTCTGAGAAAATCGTGAGCCTCCATAAGCTCTAGAAAATCATAAAATATGCCGAAGAGATGGATGTGGCTCCATCTAAATGCTGAAACTGTTGGAGGAGTGGAAGACATCACATTCATCATTAAAACTCATCCCATGCCATTTCCTTACCTCAGTAGCCCAAATCGAACTCTTCAGTAGCCATTTATATCATTTTTAATATGCCTCGGGAAATGTGATACTGCCCAAACTGCCATCTAGAGTGCCTGCATTGTCAAACTGAGCCCACCAAGCTCCTTGGGAGGGGGGTAAAATGGTAAAAACAAGTGGCTGGACCACCCCCTCCTCATGCAGCGCCCTAAGTGAACCCATCAAATCACCCTTCTGTTGTGACAGGCCATTCATCATGGCAAAACCGCACCATAATGGTATACTGAGACAAATCATCACTGTAACTGCCCGGAACTGAAAATAAACTGTCTCATTGGTCTCAAGGAACCCAAACCCATCTAAGGTGAATACTCATACACCCTACATATCTTTGCATGATCATGTACAATATCTAATATGCCCAGACAGATAAAATAACAATAATCTGTAAATGATCAAATAATCAATAATATGACCCAAGCTAACCAATCTGTTGCAAGTGTTTAGAGGTCAGGACATGCTCTACAAGTCATTCAAGTAACAATTATAACAAGTAGTAATCATTTCATTGGCGATCTATCAACCAAATATATAGAGTTTTGTGAATTAATTATAACTCAGGCCAAACTTTCAAGACCATATTCACTTCATAGCTGTAATCATTTTACTAGTGAAGGGTGAAGGCTAAAAATCAAGAGGCTAGGCTAAAGGGTGACTACCAACTTGACACTATGACAGTTTGGATATGGGAAGGAGATACCCACTCTAGCATATGACGAACAAGCAAATAACACGGGGAATGGCAGTGTCTCACAAACGGGTAAGTTACGTTCAGAGGTGCTTATTCACCTTGTCAAATGCTCACAATCCAAATCAAATACAAATGAGGCCAGCAATCTTCAGATATAACTTTTAAGAACCATTGCTTTTTGGGCCTTCGAGTTTCCATAGCCTTAGATCTATCCATTTGTTACACGGATTTTTATTTACTAAGGCTTCATGCTCCATGCGTGTTTAAAAACACTCGTTACATGGGTTTTACATTTCATATTTCACATTTAAACTTCAAAGCCAATTTCATCTCGCTTGCCTTGCACTCATGTATGTTCAAAATCACTTATTTTCATGAATGGGCTTTTCACAAGATATTCATTTCATTTCCATATACATTGTATTGATGGCGGCACTATTTGTTTCAGGTTCAGCCAACACAACCTAGGCAACTCAGAGCCGAGACACAAATAAACAGGGAAGCTTATCCAACAAAGAGGCTATAGTGGGGAAAGGTCCTGCATGCCACAAGTCAAGTAGAAGGTCGGGTTAGAAACATAACTGGAAGGTAATGGATGGGTGGAGATAGTGAACGATGGAACCAAGGTTGCGGAGAATCGCTCCTCTCCCTAACGAATCGCTCCTGATTCGCGCTCCGGGAAGAATCGCGATTCCTCATCGATTCCTCTTAGGAACGATTTTCGGAATTGCAATTCCGTCCCCAAAAAACGCTCCCTAATTTTTGTGAAATTGTTGAGGGAGAGATTAGGAATCAATGCTCCCGAAACGATTCCTCAGCGCTCTCGGGTCGATTCCGAAGCGAAAAAAATGCTCCTAAAATTGATCCCTAACCGATTCCGCGTGATGGAAAAAAAATTCTCATTTGTTTTTTTACAAAAAAAAAAAAATTTGATGGTTGCCTAGGGTTTAATTACTGTTTATAAACACTATTGGCCTCCATTTGGACTCATTCTATTCTTCATTTGCTTGCTTTCATTTTTCTTGCTAGGGCTTTGAGTGGCTTTGCTAGTTGTTTGAGAGCAAATTTTTAGGAGCTTGGAAGGGAGATTGGAGGGGAGATTGAAAGCTTCTATTTGTGAGAGCTTGGAAGGAAGATTGAAGGATTCCATAGAGACATTCAACCATCCTTGAAGAGCTAAAGAGGTAGGCTCTAAAAACCCAATCTTTGTTTGTTTTTGAAAAATATATTTCACTATATTAAAATTTTAAATCTTGTATGTGTTTTTTTCCTACCCTTTCCAATTTCTTCTTCTCCATCATTTTATTGTAGGAGAGAAGTGATTCTCATATTGAATCAACAAGCATGATGGGTATGTGGTTTTTACGGTTGGTTCTGATTCTTCTCATGATGGTGGTGGTGGGAAGTAGATTTGGCAGTGGCAATGATGAGGATGAAGAGATAGGGAGCCGCACATACCATGGAGAGGAGGAGGAAGAGAGAGGGAGGAGGGGGAGGAAGATATTAAGAGTGATGAGGGGCCAAAAAAAGACACAACACCTTTGTGGAAGTATGTGACAAGGATTGGGAGAGGGAGAGGGGGTGGAACCACAAAGTTTACATGCCTCCATTGTAATAAAACTTACACAGGTTCATATACCCGTGTGAGAAAGCATTTGTGTGGGATTATGCCATGTGATCAAGGTAAGGCTACTACGGTCAAAACATGTGACAAAGTGTCAGGTAAAGACAAAAACAAATACAGGATGGAAGAGGAGGCCGCGAAAAACAATTCCAAGAGATCAAAGGTCGAATTTGAATCCCTACAGAGAATGTTTAGTGGTGGATCTGGATCATCATCCACCCATGCTAGTGGATTCTCGCCTATGCGAAAAACATTATCAGATTTCCTTGACCTTGGTTGCAGAGATGATGTGGATTCAAAAGTTTACAGGTTTCTCTATGCATGTGGTGTGCCATTCAATGTTCTTCGCTCACCCTATTGGCATGAAATGGTACAAGCCATCAATGGTGCCCCTTAAGGATATAAGAGCCCTGGTTATGACAAAGCTAGAACCGTGGGATTTGACAGGGAAAGAGCCAAAATCAATAGTGCTCTTGGAAAGTTTACAAATGATTGGTCGTTATATGGGGTATCCATTGTATCTGATGGGTGGACAAATGTTAAAGGCAAGCCATTGATAAATATTCTTGGTGTGTCTGCTAGTGGTGCGGTCTTCCTTTCAGCTCATGACTGCTCAAATCGCTACAAGACTGGTATCAATATTGCACAACCTTTACTTGACACCATTCAAACGATTGGGCCATACAATGTCATTCAAGTCATCACAGATAATGCTGCTAATTGCAAGGAAGCACGAGCAATCATTAAGGATAAGTATCCCAACATATTTTGGTTAGGGTGTTTGATTCACACATTGAACCTTTTGATGCATGATATTGTTAAGATGAAGGATCCTAATTACCGATGGATTGGTGCCTTGTAAAAGAGAGGTAAGAAAATGATAAAATTTATCACCAATCATAACATGACACACCACATTTTTCACAATCACTCAAGGTTGGAGCTTTTGAACATTGCGAAGACTAGATTTGGTAGCTACTACCTCACCTTCAGGAGGCTTTAGAAGGTAAGAGAAGCATTGGCTAGTATGGTCTCAAGTGATTCATGGCAGGGATTGAAAGACAGAGTTGCAAGCGCATCTGATAGACATGACTTTCAGAATGTGGAGGACACCGTTCTTGATGGTCATTTCTGGACACAGGCTAAATATGTTCTCCAGTTCACCAAGCCTGTTTATAATATGATTCGTTTTGCAAATACAAATCAGTCGGTGATTGGTGAGGTGTATTAGCAAATGGATAGCATGCTTGGTCATATCAAAGACATTGTTGAGCAAAGAGATGCAATCTCGTATGACCATATTCATAAACATGTGGTCAAAAGGTGGGATAATTTGAATGTTCCACTCCATGGCCTTACATATGTCCTGACCCCAAAATATTATTCTCCATCTTGGTTGGCCCAACCTGCACCTAGCGGTGGAGTTAGGAAAATACCACACACAAATCTAGAGGTGCAAAATGGGTATATGCTTGCATTAAACAAGTTGGTCCCTAATGAGGAGGAGTGTGCCCAAGTACGGAGTGAATTGAGCTAATACATCAATGAACATGGAATCTTTCGTACCTTGCATGCAACCAAAGATCGAGAGAGGTTGGATCCTATCCGTTGGTGGAACATGTATGGTAGTGGTGCCACATATTTGCATAAATTGGCGGTGAGGGTGCTTTCACAGGTTGTCAATAGTTCCTCTGTAGAGAGGTGTTGGAGCACCTACAGCTTCATCCACAACGTCAAGAGAAATAGTTTGAATACAGAACAGGCTGACAGTTTGGTTTATGTGCACTACAACTTGAGGTTGTTGTCCCGTTATTGTGAAGCAGCCAAGAATGATAGAACTTTTTTGACTTGGGGCAACAATCCAAAGGAGGCTAATGTGGAGGATGGAGCCATTGCATTAGAGCGCTTGGAGGATGAACTATTGGGTGATCATGAGGGTGATCCTCATCCAATTCATACATCAGAGATGCCACCCCCAACCATCGGCAGGTTTACAGATGCAGGAGTTTTTCCTTTAGCTTCACAACGTCCGACAACCCGTGGGGGCCATTCATCTTCTTCTCGTGGTCCACGATCACTTCCACCAACTCCTATTCCACCTAGAACACGAGAAAAAAAATTGGAAGTTTCTCGTGGCAAGAGGAAAACTTAGTAGATAGTATCATAATACTTTATATTTCAAGTTTATTATGGCCTATTTTGTAAACATTATGGCCTACTTTGAAGTTTGAAGTTTGAACTTTAAATTGTTGACTGCATCTTGATTCTTATCATCTTATGATCTTACAACTCTTTGGTATTGAATATGATATTATGATGCTTTGTTTCATTTCATGGTTGATGTTATCTATTAGACTATTAGAGTTTGTTGATGACAAATATTATATGTTGAAATTTGAAGATTGATGTTGTTGATGATTGATCATTTGATGACAATGCTACAAGTCATAGCTCCTAGATGATTGATGTTATATGTAACATGTGTATTAATGGTTATATCTATGTTTTCTATAGCTAATTTGGTATAATACATGTTTTTTATACATGCATCAAAATATATAAAAATATATATTATATAAAAAAAACTCTCCTGAAACGCTCCCAAATTGGAAACTTTTGAAAATTTCGCTTTTTGCTCCTGCTCCTGCTCCCCACTCCCAACAGCGTAGGATAAAACCAACACTAGCAAGCCAAAGTATGGTGGGAATGATCACCTTTATTCTCCCTATGGAGGGTAAAACCAATGAGTATGGGTTAAGAAATTCTAGGTCTAAGTAGGGACATACATACATAATATCTATACAACCAGGTCCACATATTTATATGACCGCCAGATCATGACACTAGATGCTAAGACATGTCACAAGAATTAGTATAAAAGCAATAATAACCATAACACAAGATAATATCTGTTGAGTCATATATAGGTAAATAATCAATCTAAACCAACATCCGTCCAATGAGAAACTACTGCTGCAAATTCTGGGCAATACTGACTGCTCTTAAAATGGCTAAATGACTACATTAGTCCTCAAATGTGAGTGTCCTGAGACTCGGTCATGGCATGGTAAAGTACTATAGCCCATCATCAAATAGTGATCCATCATAGATGCTCATCTCAGCATCTCATATGTAAGGGCACTGGCTGAAAAAGTGTACTGGAATCTGAAAAATAGAATATGGTAGCCCGACTACTATATATGTGATAACAGACCCCTCTCCAAGGATTAAAAATAAACTTAAAGAAATTTGGTTACAGTTATTACAATGGAGAGAACTTGGAGCTAGCGAATGCTTGTGTAAGGGTGACGTCAACCATCACCCTCTCACGCTAACCCAAGGTTAAAGTCATGATTATGTATTAAAGGGTGGACCCCTCTCCATTTTTGGTGATAAAAAACCTTGGTTATGTTTTGTAATATATCATGCGATTGAAATGAGGAAGAGATAGCGAATGGGTAGAAGATCAAATCACATGTATTGAGAGATTGATGCCAACGTGCGGATTTGTGAGTTAGTTGGTGGAGAATCGCATGTGTTGGAGAGGTGGCACTAAGCCACATCCAATCAATCCCCCTTTCCACTTAGGAAATCTCAAGTGAACTCATGTCTACTTCATTTGGTTGGTGCACCCCTGGAGGGTTTGTAAACTCTATAAAAGCCTGGCCTTCTTCCTCATTATGGACAGAAGCAAGGAACCTTTGCTCATGTAATTTGTTTATTGGTATCATTTGAACTAAGTTGAAGGCTTTGGAGGCTTACGAGTGTGATTCTGTGGGTGCATACTTTTGGTGGATGAGGTGATATTGCTACATTTCTATCATGCTTTATTTTTTCATAATCGATCTAGCTTAGAAGGTTATCTTAAAGCACGTAGAGTAAATATTTGTAGTTGTCAATTTATTTACTTACTCTTTACTCTTGGTGAATTAAGAAGGCATGTTTTATTAAGTTGTAGCTCATGCTTTTTTATTTCTAACTGTGAAAAGTATCAGATCTAATATATTTGTTGCAAGTGTGATAGCTTTTGTTTGCAGATCACAATCCCGAGTAAAAGGTTGAGCTAAGTTGCATCTCCTTTTCTTGGATCTAGATCAAAACACTTATGGTTTCACCTTCAAACTTCCATGTTTTCCAAGAGATTCAAGTTTGAGTAGTTGGTTCCGCTTCTTTCAACAAAAAACCACAACTCTTTCTCAATTACTTTATTTTTGCAAGTTAAAATCAAATCTATAAGGCTAATCATTCCCGTTTTACTTGCCCTCATTTCTAGATTTAGGAAGTGTTTCAATTTTACATTTAAAAGCTTGGATCTAGTTAGTACTTGAAGTAGCATAATAGTTCTATCTTTGCACAAGTACTAACTGTAATTTTTTTGTGTATATTACTGACTAACCTACTAATTTATCAATCATTAGCTCGCTGGCTTTTAGCAGGTCAAAGGAAAAAGAGGAGGAGTTGCTGCCGGATTTTCATATTTTTGGTCATCCGGAGCATCCAAAATTCCCCCTTCTTCATTCCCCTTCTCTGGAAAGCTTTGTAAGCCTTTTTTATCACTTTCCAAGATCAAAAGGAGCGCCATACCTTTTTGTTTCTTGTATGAGCTCTCATGCCCATGCTGGTTTCCTCGTGTGGGAATCATTCTCGAGAAGTGTCCCTACCGGCTCTTATAGTTCTGCCATTTCATGATCTGCATGGTCTTCTGGAATTGCTTCTCCAATTTCCATACCTCAGACTCTCGTTTCGTCAGGTTCCTCGACCTCTTCAATAGGCAACCTCCTAGATTTGAAGTATGTTGAGTCTTCATCAAAGGTTACATCTCTATTGATGTCGATCTTGAATCCTGGGAAGTATATTCGGTAGGCCTTTGATGTATCACTGTATCCTACGAATAGACCCTTCCTCCTAGAAGGATCGAGCTTGGTCCTCTTCTCCTTTGGGATATGTATGTACACTGTGTTATCCCTAAAGTTGAACCTAGACTACAAGGGTTCAAGCTTAAGGAAATCTTTTTCAAACATATAAATCAATGAAGTCAAAATGAAAATTGGGCTGGTATGTCATCAAAGCTATAAGAAAATCACAAAATCATTAAGAAACTGTATAATATGAAACAGGTTACAAAATCCAATATTAAAGGAACTACGATCATGAAATTTTGAAATGAGACTGTCTCTGTTTTTTAAAAGTTTAAAAGATAATTGTATTTCAACATAAGAATCATTGCAATGGGATTCAATGGACCATATACAAGATAAATCATAAGAAACACAATTCATAAGCTACACAGACAAATCATAATCATACTCATATCAAGGTAGAACCTGTATTGAAGATGTAGAGTATTTCATATCATACAGAAAGCTATCAAAACTGGATCTTCATAACTCCAAATGCCAACCCCTGTCTCATCTAGAGACTCTCCTTAAGTACAAAATATTTGTTTCTTTAAGCTAACTATAAGATCCTACTTCTATGGATCGAGCCTTCTCAAAAATAGGGAAGTCAATCCCCTTTAAACAGTATTAAAGTACAAGTGCAATATAAAAAAGACATCTGTCAATAAACAACATTACTTCAAAAGCAAACTACAATTCAACTTCTAAAGACTTCAGGAAGCCTCTACTAATATAGCTAAATCACTTAAAACCTGGGAACGCTTTTGCAATCTGGCGAATTCAGCATCTTTGTTGTCCTCCTTATTCTGAGCTTTGATGAGTTCAAGCTGCTTTTGAATAGTTCTCTTTTCCCTTAGAATATCTTTAGATATTGTTAGCAACTTTTGATATTCTGTCTCCTTATCCTCCAGATCTTCACGAAGTCTTTTGTTGGCTATCATCAATTTTTCATTAATGTTTTGCAGATACCTAGTTTGTTCTTTGTATGTCTGCAAAGACTTCTTAACTTGGTTTAGTTCTGGAGATATTTCCAAGTCTTCTTCTTTCATATGGACTTCTTCTTCCTGTAGAGTCCTTGATGCTGAACCATCCTCTGAATTAACCTGCTTGTTTGTGCAAAAGGCTTCAGGTATAGACCCTGCAACACCTTGAATATCAATAAACCTCTCAATATCTGCACAATACTGATCCTTTGATGTATGTACAGTTTCTTCACTAAGAGCATCATCTATCATTACAATTTCCATGGCATCTTCATGTGCTGATCTCTTCTTTGTCTGCAACTTCTTTCTTAACCTAGTTCTTGGCTTCATATCCTTGTTCTCTGTCTTCAATAACTGATTACGAATTTCACTTTTTGAGGCTATATTTTTCAGCATAACACTCAGTTTTTCAGGGTTTTCATTTGTGCATGAAGCTTCAGGACACAAACCTTCTTGACTGGGTTTCTCTGTAGTATTCTTTCCTTCTTCTTCAACAGTTTGAATTGGTTTTTTGTGACTTGTTGTTTGCTGGTCTGAATCTTCCATCATCCTTTTTCCTTTCTCTTTAGGGTTGTCTTTAAACCCTAGCTCTATCAATAGAGCTTCCCATGTTCTTCCCTCCTTATGCAACTGTGATAAAATCAATAGCTTAATCAAGCCCTGATGATAGAGAGATCGAGCAGTATGCTCTGGATGGCCCTGAACTCTTGAAATCATCTTTTGAAGGCTTTTTAATAAATAAAATGGGAGATTGATCTGTATACCTCCATTAAGGTGCATCAGCAACTTTAAATGGCATTTAAGCACTCTGTCATACCGACCATCGCATGTGATAGAGTTTTGTATCATCTCTAAAGGAATCTTCCAGCTTGGCTTTATTTTGCTGACATGGATATCGTTTTTCCAATCTAACTTCTCAAATCCTAGCATCAAAAATTCACTGTAATCCCCTTGGAAATCCTGTTGTTTAAACCATTTCTCCCCCTGTGCCAGACAATCTATTGCTTCAACAATAGAATCGTCGTTTACCCTAACTGTTAAGCTTTCAAGCTAAACCTTTTCACCTTTATAGTTTTTAATAAAAGACATGGTTACCTGTGAGTGATAACCTTGTAATTTCTCACAGAAGGTAAACCATCTGGCCTTCTTCATTAATTTGGCTGATCTTGGAAATTTCATTATCCACTCTCTATTATTTGGCTCCAACCTGCAAATTAAACCTCCTGGCTTTCTTTTTACCACAACCTCTGGATCTTCTTCCTCTGCTGTCTTCGACATTTTTAAAACCCCTTCACACTATACTCTTTTAACAGGGAATTTTTACTGCAACCGCTTGCTTTGAAATGCAGGGAAACGTATATAATATAATCCGACCCTTTTAACATACGAGCATTTAGAGTTTGAAAACAAACCCTTGCTGCTTCAAACCCTAATTTTGTTGTTCGTGAACAATGAACGCTGATAGTATACAAACGACTCTTTGAACGTCCTTCTCCAGTTAACCAGAGTATTTAGGCAAAATAATGAGACAGATTTTTAGGGAAAAGGATGAATTATGTCGACCCTACCATGATTAGTACTAATACTCATTGCATGGAGTGCTTTTAATTTCAAAATGAAAACAGCTGTACAATCCCATGAATGACACAATAAAAATTCATAATTTTGTGGACAAGGGTGCTTTTAAAGCATATTCATACCAAGTACCGAATAACATGAATATAACCATAGTTCATTATCCCCTTTATATTCCATGGTACTTATGAATAACAAAAAAATTTAATAAAATACCCTTTGAAACTATGCTACCAATTCGTAAAATGTTGCCAGTTCGTGAAATGCTGCCAGTTTTAACAATCCAATATATAATATAAAATCTCTTGCACATACATAGGTTCATGACTTTAAATGAGTGAAGATTTTGATGATTCAAAAGACTAAAAGAAAATCATAATGGCATTCAATCAAAAATAAGGTGTAAAACAAAGCGAAAATTTAAAAATAAACACTCATCACAATCAAAGATCTTAAGGTAAAAAGGTCAAACAACCTTAGAGATAACACACTGGGCAACAAAAAATTCTAAGATGGTCAACTTTTGATTTCTCTCTTGAGAAAGCCTCTTCTGAAGTTTTGTTGTCAAGTACTCAATGAGAAATATGGTTCTGTACATACACAGTTGTCCTTGCTGCTTCCACCCAAGGTGCATAGGAAGATCTTGGTCATGTAGCATTGCTTTCGCCGCTTCCATTATGGTTCGGTTCTTTCGTTGTGCAACACCATTCTGTTGAGGATTGTATGGAGTGCTCAACTCCCTCTTAATCCTAGACTCTCTGCAGAGTCCCTTGAATTCTTCCGAGGTGAATTCTCCACCATTATCTAACTGCAGAGTCTTGATCTTCCTGTCAGTTTGGTTCTCAACCAAGGCTTTATATTCCTTGAACTTACTGAATACTTCAGGTTTCCCTTTCAAGAAATATATCCAAGTCTTACGTGATAAAACATCTAGAAAGGAAACATAGTACACATACCTGCTTAATGAGTTAGAAGACATGGGTCCACATACATCCAAGTGTACTATCTCCAGTATTCCTTTAGCCTTGCTTTCACTAATGAGAAATGTCTTCTTCACATTCTTTCCTTGTGCACATCATTTGCAAATGCCTTCATGCTTTGCCTGGATTTCTGGAAGTACAGAGACTGCTTTGCTTGCCATCGGTAGTGCTATGTAGTGCACATGTGCAAGCCTTCGGCGCCATAGTTTGTTTCGTTCTATTGACTCATGAACCAATGCTTGTTCAAGATGTCCTTTTAGTTTGCACAAGCCACTATCTTCTTCTCCAATCACTATTGCATCATCTATTGTCTTTCCTTTAGGTCACATTAGAACTTGGCCATCGACAAATGCAACTCTCATTCCCTTTGCATCTAGTGCAGAGATGGAGAGAAGATTCTTCTACAATCCTGGAACATACAGTACATTCTTCATCTTTAAGGATTTCCCGGAGTCTAACTTGTATGAAGCTACTCCGCTCCCTTTTATGGGGTATTGATAATCATCCCAAGTTTCACCTTGTGAAGTGACTCATGCTCAAACATATTAATGAATGGTTCTTGGTATCTCGTCATGTGTTTGGATGCCCCACTATCCACAAGCCAATCATTGCTTCCATGTGAAATAGTGCATGTAAGTAGTGAGATTAGCACATACTCTTCATCCAAATCATCCTTCTCTCTTCTGAATCTTTTGTTTGTTGGTTCATCGTCTTCGGCAACATGAGCATGGTGCCTCTTTTTCCTGATGGGACAGTCTCTTGCAAAGTGTCCCTTTTCATCACAAGTATAGCATCGAACATTGGAAGGATCTCTCTTGATCTTCTCTTGTTTCTTGTCCTTCTTCTTGTTGTGATGATAGTTCTCCTTCTTCTCCTTCTTCTTTTAGTTCTTCCTAGTGTGAACTGTGAGAGCTTGATCTTCAATTGCTCCCAGCTTCTCTTCTCTTCTTACGAGTCGAGCTTCTTCATGTGTGCATTCTTCTCGGAGTCTGCTGAAAGAGATCAGCCTCCTTCTTACACAGATTCCTTGAATGAATGAGTCCCATGATCTAGGGAGACCATTCAAGGTAGTCATCACAATTTCTCCTTCTTCAACAATTTTTTCAACTGCTTCAAGTTGTTCTTTGATTTGAGCAACCCTTGTGCAATAAGACTATATAGTCTCTAAGTTCTGTATCTTCACATTCTTCAACCGGTTCCTCAAAGTCATCTTCCGATTGATGTTCTTTCCTTCGAACATCTTTGTCAAAGCATCATATACTTCCTTCGTTGTCTTGAAGGAAGACACATGGGGGATGAGGTGATCCTTAATAGAATCTGCAATGATTCTCTTGGCCTTAGCCAAGCTCTTCTTATGAGTAGCCTTAGCCTCATCTCCCTATGGTTCTAGAACTTCTCCATTGATGTACTAATCCAAATCATTTTCTTCAAGGATCAAGGAGATTTTGTACTTCCATGCTCGGAAGTTATCAACCCCTCCAAGCTTGTCCTCAAGCTGAGTATGGTGAGTCATATTTTCAAATGAGAACATCAAATGGAAATAGCAAAGATTTAGATCTTACCGATTTGAGATGTCCGACCTGGTTCTCGATTTGGCTGGCCTAGGGTTTGTCAGAGAAACCCTAATTTTCCAAACTTGGAGTTTGGGAATTCTGTTTGGACAAAAAGATGGGCCTCCTTGAGGCAAGATGCTCAGCAGGGTCCTTTCCTGAAGACTGAGCTGGGAAGCCACTGAAACTTGATGCCCTAGTTTCTCCTGGCCCTAGTGATAAGGTCAAAATTGAAACTTCTTCAAATTTGAAACTGCTTCCACCAAGAGATGCGCCCTACTGAGGCAAGTTAGCCTAACCCTCTTTTCTTGATGATCTATGGAGAGAAGACCTTGAACTAGGAAACCCTAATTTTTGTTGTTGCATAGTGCCTTCTTTCATAGAGGCTCTAATACCATGTTAGTTTTTATTAAATACCATGTTAGTTTTTATTAAATCTTGTTAGCTTAGTTTGGATCTTTATCTGAAAGAATAACAAGCACAACAATATGCATAAGATAAAACAGATAAACAAGACAGATTTTCACCGAGGAAACCATAAAGGAGAAAACCCTGCAAACTTCTTCAGAATAGTACAATCACAAAGACTGTGTCACAAGATGATCAAACCCAGTAATTAGAAGTCTTATGCAGCTATCTATCTCTCCTCCTTGTATCTCTCTCTCTCTCTCATGCGAACTTGAGTGAGTGTGAGGTGTGTATAAATGAGGGAGGGCGCCTCCCTATTTATACTAATCAAGTGACTGACCTATTACATGACTGGGGCTGACCTGTTACCCTAATAGGGTCAACTTCTCCTAGAGAGACTACAAATACACATTACATGATGTTACACTGGGGACTATTGCCTCGACTTACAATGGAGGTTGTACCTCAAGGTCCATACACAATAATGACATCCCAAAAGGAGGTAAACACATCTCTGATGGGGGGTACAACAACATACAATGATAATATACATCAGAATATCTTCTGAAGTTACAAATACATAAACATGGCATACTCAGTTTGTTGTTCCGGGAAAAAGAAATGGAAATATTGGCACATTTATTCTACAACAATAATTATCAACATTTAAATATATAAAATTGACCATGGCTACTCCAAGAAAATTGATTTGGCTAATGCTTGGCTAGGAAATTATGTGGAATGTTTTATTATTATGTTTTGAGGCTTTATGGACCATGTTGCATAATTACATCATAGAGAGGGGGTCATTATCATGTTATACTATCGTTTAGTGAGGATATCTTCCTTGTGGGGTGCCCCTCACCTTGGCATTTCTTGGACATTATTGTTATAACTTATGTCATTATATTAGAAAGGCACCTAGGTGAATTTCACCGCTAGGCGACCCCCTCCACCATGTACCACATGTTATAACTAATCATTATGACATATATACCTTAGCTTGGGCGCAAGAGGCAAAAGTGCAACCACTCTCTTGAGATTGATCCATGTATCATGTAAAAAATAGATCTCCACCATTGATGAACTTATAATCTCCATTGATGGATGGAGTTAGTTAGAATGTGGACATCACTCTTCTCCTTTTTAAGAGTGGTGACTCCACCATTGTAAAGGGGGATTCTAACACTTAGAGATTTTGGCTATAAAGAAAATCATTCTTTTGCAAAACTTGTGATTCTTGTGTGGAATGTTCTTGATTGTGATTGTGTTATATTACACTATGAACACTTGTGAATTTGTGGTGGATTTCATTGCCATATATATGTTGTGGTTAATTTCTGGCAAGGTACCAATTTAAATAGGGGCGCTATTGTTAGAAAACAACAATGAAGGTCTTCTAGCATTGCATTTGTCCTTGCATGCTAGAGAGACATTAAACTGGAAGCCAAACCTATTAAAGTGATTTTCCTAAGTTTTGACTTAGGAAAATACTTTAATTATTCTAATTTGATTACGAGTTTAATGGAATCACTTTATTAAAGTAAAAAGTAAAATATTTAAATGATGGCTAATCTAATCATGGCCATTGATTCTCACCGAAGGATCTCATCCATAGATCCACAGTGAGGGTTAGGTTTTTTGCTTAGCCAATAAAGTTAAAAGGAGATTTGGTGGAGAGGACACGTACACACACAGACAAAATACAGACAGGGAGAAGTTAGACGGAGGAGTTTGCAGAAAACACGGTGGAGCAGCTGCACGACAGGTTCACCAGTCCAGACCGAGACTGTACAGATCGTGCAGAGTAGCAAAGTAGCCAGCAAGAGGGTCGTACTGCTGACGCAGAGTTCCGTATAGCTAACGTCAGTATCCGTACGGTTTTGTTCTGCAAGTCGTACAGCTGCGTAGAGTAGTTGGGGCTGCTGCTAGGTTGTCCAGTGATTTTGCTGGGGTTTTCAGTTTGCCAAGTTGGGTGTATTTTACTTGTTGGTTGTAAAAGTTCCATATCATGATAATAAAATTCCATATCTAACTGTTGCATCAATTTTCCCATCTTGGGTTTTTCCGGGGGTTTCCATACCCAAAAATAATAGTGTCTATATGTGATGTGATGTTGTGAATGTTTCTCAGTTATTTATATTCTGCTACATACTAGTAAAGAAGTTCACGTGTGGTTATTTCAGTAAACAATTTAAATATATTGTTTTAGCCCTAGTTTGAGCTTTGAAGAAAAAATTACATGGTATCAAAGCTCTGTTGAGCTAAATCTGAGAGATTTGCAGCAGCAGTGATAGATCAAGGGCAGATCTATTTGAAGACAAAAACCTAGATTGCAGATCTGGGGTTTGATAGGTACACTTCAATATGGTCGTGCAGTTGAGAGTTGAGGATAGACTCCAGCAGGCTGAGAACTTTCCTAAATGGAAAGAAAGGATCTCAAGGATCCTGGATGTTAGTGATGTAGCAAAGCACATTGACTCCACGAAGGTTGCGCCCACTGATCCGGAAGATTTCGTAGCTTGGAAGAAGATAGATTCCAGAGCCATGTTGATTATCTTGGATGGAGTGAAGAACCACATAGTCCCTCATCTCTCTGGGAAGAAGACTGCATCTGAGATGTGGAAGGCTTTGGCAAGTCTGTACCAAAGCAAGAACGAGAACCGGAAGATGGTGCTGTAAGAGAGGATGCACAGCACCAAGATGGCCAAGGGAGGAGTGGTGCCTTATCTCACAAGGCTCACACAGATTAGGGACGAGCTTGGAGCTGTTGGCTCTAAGACAGAGGATGAGGAGCTAGTTCGTATAGCCCTCAATGGCTTCCCTAAGCCATGGGACACCTTTGTCAAGGGTGTTGTGACTAGGGAGAAGCTCCATGATTGGCAGAGGTTGTGGGATGATTTTGTGCAGGAGGAGACCCGCATGGGTCAAGGATCAGGCTCATCCAGCAGTGCCCCACGGATTGTCGATGAGGAGGCTCTAGCCCTAACAGGGAAGAGCAAGGGTAAGGCAAAGAGGAAAAAGGATGGTAAGAAGAACCTTGACATGTCAAAGATCAAGTTTTTTATCTACCACAAGCAGGGACACTTTGCCTCCCAGTACCCAAACAAGAAGAAAAAAAGCGACACTCAGATGGTTGGATCTGCAGAGGTGGAGGAGTTCAACAGGAACTTCGATGAGGAGTTTTGTTTGATAGCTTGCATAGAAAGCACCATAGGTAGCAGTATTTGGTACATCGATAGTGGAGAATCTAATCATATGACTGGACAAAAGAGATTATTCAAGGACTTGCAAGAGGGTGGAACAGGTATCCATGTTGAGCTGGGTGATGATGCGTGGTATCAGGCACAGGGAGTTGGCACTGTTTCATTTCAAAGGGAGTCTGGCAGACCCCTTAGTTTTGCTGATGTGTTATATTTTCTAGGGTTAACCATGAACCTCATATCAGTCTCCACTCTGGAGGACAAGGGATTTCAGGTGAAATTTCTAGACCAGAGTGTATATCAGGCCCAAGGGGTCAGATAGGAGCTTGGATCAGGTGATTGGTGTTGAAATCTTGTAACTTCGAAGAATATTCTATATGTATTTTTTTGTGGTCCCCGATGTTTCTACCGAGAGAATCACTTGTATTTCTTTATACCCCGATGTTTCTAATCGGGAGAACTAATAAGAGTCATGAGGAAGTCCCCTCCAATTGTAAATCGGGTCATTAGTACCCCAGTTGTGGTTACTCGAGCCTACAAGATTAAATTAGGATTACTCGAGCCTACATAACTGAATTAATTACTAAGTGAACGAAAGAATATAAATAGAGGTGTGGCGCTCCTCATTTGGAACACACACACTCACTTGTGTAGCGCATGAGAGAGAGAGAGAGAAATAGTTGTGGCTGGAGAAGGAGGATCAGTCTTTTGGGTTATACCTTTTATCTTTTTTGGGCATCTATATTGAGGAAGCTTTTGCTGGGTTTTTCCCAGGATAAATCTTTGTGTTCTTTTTATGTGGTTGTGCTTGTCTATCTTTCAATGATCTTTTGGCTTATGGTTATGTTGTTATGATGCTAAATGTTTTAAGATCTGATATAACCATTAAAAATTCAACACAGTATCAAAGCCACCCTGAAAGAAGACACTATGCAGCTGCAGAAGCTAGGGCTTCTTACTTTTTGGGTCTCTCTCCACAATCCATCAGCAAAAGAAGGCTAGCCTGACTCTCCATTGAAGGACGCATCTTTCTGTCGAAGCAGAATTTGATTCTGGGCATTTTCAGTTTTTGCTGCGGGAAATTAGGGCTTTTTCTAGAAGAGGAATTTTTTAGTGAGCCCAGCATAGGATTACTCTCCTCATCAAAATCGAAGTTTAGAGACATGGGTCGAGATTTTTGGTTGGGTGAAACTCTGAGAAAGTCAAACCATAGTTTGACCCCGGGCCTGAAAAAACCCTAAAATACTGAAATTGATAGTTTTGGTAGATTCGCTATAGCTCGAGATTGGAGAAGGCTCATGTGCCGAAACTTTCACAGGTCGAAGATAAATTCTCTATGTACACTGTGTCCAAGTTTCAGACTCAGATTCACTATATTCTAGGAGATATGATTCCTCCAAGTTAGGGTTCCAGCCTCTCCCAGGATTCATCCCTAAACAAGACACCTGGGGATAATTGTTATATCTCGGGCTACGAAGGTCCAAATGAAATTTTTCAAGATATTCGAGAAAGTGCACGGACTGTAATTTCTGTAGTAAGAATTTCAAACCCCGAAGATGAAACAGTGACACGTGGAAGTCTGTACAAGTTCGCTCTTCTGAACAGTCCTGAAATGAGCCACCTTGGGAAAACGCACATAAGTTCCAACTGGTAAAACCAATTCTGCTCTAAACTACAGTGTTGGAAAGTGGACATGCGAGGCTACCTCAGTACGAAATTTCAGACACAAAGGAGCAGTAATTTCGGAGATACCGCAAAAACATATCAGGCATTCTGCAGAAGAAACTGAAGAAAACTAGGGCATCAAATATTTTGCAATTCTGATCATAGTTTTGGAAAAATGAATATGCTACTCAGCTCACCTTCAGGAGGCACATCTTTCTATCCAATCAGATATGAAAGATTCCAAGTTTTAAAAATTAGGGTTTCTCTGACAAACCCTAGATCAGCCAGATCCGAAACCAAGATGAACACCTCAAACCGGTAAGATCTAATATTTTGCCATTTACATTTGAGGTTCTCATTTCAAAATGACCTAGCACCCCAGCTTGATGACAAGCTTGGTGAAGCTAAAAACTTTCGAGCATGGAAGCATAGGATTTTACGGGTTCTTAAAGAAAAATGAATTGGACACCTACATAAGTGGAGAGGTTCCAGTTCCAAAGGGAAATGAGGCTAAAGCCTTACACAAGAAGAAACTCCAAGCAACTAAAGATCAAGCGCTCATGATTCAAAGAAGATCCCTCAAGCGATGAGGAATATGAAGAACTCAATTCTTGAAGAACCTCTTATCCATCTTATCATTTGGATAAGAAATGATGATGTCATGAATGAAGAAGATGATGAAGCAGAAGGATCAAGAAGGAGTCTACCCACGAAACAAATAAAAGATAAGTATTCAATTGTCATTTCATGATATTGTTTTACATTCAGTTGATGTTTTATGCATGATAGAATGTTTGCATTAATGACAGTATGCATGTGATGGGAAAGGTCTTGTACAAACGCCTACAAGAAAAGAAGGATGAGACATGTTCCGAAGAACAAGTGATGACAATTCAAGATTCACTCCAATAAACATGAATCTGAAGCTCCCAAGGTCAGAGACACCGTGACGGAAGAAAGAGCTTCAGAGAATGGTAGATCCACCTCGAAAGATGAAGACCACCATGGGTACGAGAGATAACTCAAGATGAAGAAAAGTATGGAGAGACTTCCAAGAGGCCTCGGACACACTCTAGTTGTGTAACACAGTTGGGTGACATCATTGATGCTAACCTTTCTGGCTATGAAAGAAGTTATGATCAAAGAGTAACAGTCGATCATGGGGAATGATGTCTACGATATGGTTTCGAGACCTAAAGGGAAGTTCGTAGTATCTTCCATATGGATAAATTAGAACAAGTGTACAAAGCAAGGTTCGTGGTTTTCTTCAGAAAGAATAGAGTATGACATGACATACTCTATTGACCAGACCCACTAGAAGTATATGTCAAGCAGAGAACCACCTGTACAGAATGAAAAGGGAAGATAATGCTCCGCTTCAGGGGGAGTGACTATAGAAGATCTCTAAGTTCGACATGGTACAACATGATGGACAACTTCTTGATGGATCAAGACTTTACCAAGAGTAAAGTGGGTTCCAACCTTCAAGGCTGAATACGGAAGACTAGGATATGTTAATGACCTGACAAGACGAACTCATGGAAGATGTTAGGATGAAAGAATACTAGAATGATGTTTGGGATATAGTACTCAAACCAGAAAGCAAGAATGTGATATCTTCCAAATGGATTTGCAAGATAAAATATGTTGGCTAGAGGTTTCTCTTAGAAAGAGGGAATTAATTCTGCAGAGACATTTGCTCCAGGAAGCAAGGTACACTTCCTTCAGAACTATCACGGTAATTGCTTCCATGATGAAGTGGGATATACACCAGATGGATGTAAAGACAAGCCTTCCTTAATGGTATGATTGAGGAAGAGTTTTACATTGAATAGTCACAAGGATTTGAAGTTGAAGACAGACGAACTCACGTATGCAAGTTGAAGAAGGCCCTGTATGGCCTGAAGCAAGCTCCCAGAGCTTGGTATGGAAGGATAGATAGTTTCCTGACGAGCTTGGGCTTTACCAAGAGTAAAGTTGACCCTAACCTTTACTTCAAGGTTGTGGAAGATGAACCTGTCATACTATTACTATTTGTGGATGATTTATTTCTAATAGGGAATGAGAAACAAATTGTGGAAAACAAGAAGAAACTCGTCGAAGAATTTGAGATGAAAGACCTTGGGTTAATGCATTATTTCCTAGGTCTGGAAGTATGGCAAAGTTCAAAAGGAATCTTTCTCAACTAGGGAAAGTATGTTGTAGAGAAGATTGGATATGTTGGAATGCAAAGCCATGGCCACATCCATGGATTCCAACCTGAAGTTGTTAGCTGATGACTCGTCAGAGTTAGTGGATGTGACTCAATACAGACAGATTATTGGGTCGTTGATGTATTTAACAAATACCAGACCAAACATTTGTTTTGTTGTGAACACCTTGAGTCAGTATCTAGTTCAACCTAGACAGGTTCACCTGATAGCTGCAAAGCATGTGATGAGATATCTGAAAGGGACTATAGACTTTGATCTATACTATGATGGAAACCATGATTATAGATTGTATGGCTATACAGATGCAGATTGGGCTGGAAGTGTCTCAGACAGAAGAAGCACATCAGGTGGATGTTATTGTCTGGGGTCTGCTATGATTTCATGGTTTCACAGGAAACAATCCAGTATTGCTCTTAGCACAGCTAAAGAAGAATACATAGCAGCTTGCTCTACTAGTTGTGAAGCCATATGGCTTCGGAAGATAATGTCAGGTCTCTTTGACCTGGAGATGGATACTACAGTGATTCTATGTGACAACCAGAGTTGTATAGAGATGACAGAGAACCCTGTGTTCCATCGAAGCACATAGAAATCCGGTATTTCTACATACGAGATAAGATACAAATGTGATGTTTCAGTAATCCCATACTGAAGATATAGATAATGTTTCAGTATTCCCATACTGAAGATATAGATGATGTTTCAGTATTTACATACTGTAGATGCAGATGATGGTGATTCAGTATTCTATACTGTAGATACAGATGATGATGTTTTCAGTATTTCTATACTGAAGATATAGATGATGATGCTTTCAGTATTCACATACTAGAGATACATATGATGATAGTTCAGTATTCACATACTGAAGATGTAGATGATGATGGTTTAGATGATGATGTTACAAGATGATGATTCAACACTAATGTGTTGACGAAGCCTCTGTCTCAAGTAAAGTTCAAACACCTTCAAGACAAGATTGGTGTTGTTCAGAAAGACCTTCCTCGAAAGGGGGAGCAGTGATGTTGCAGTGGGATTGTATCATCCCTGGGCATTTGCCCTAAAGTGATCCAATGACCTCGGTCCTCAAGAATGAAGAGGGATTGTATCATCCCGGGACATCTGTCCATAATGGATCCGGTGACTTCAGTCCTCGAGAATGTGGTGGGATTGTATCATCCCTTAACTTCGGTTCAGAACGGATCCGGTGACTTCGGTACTCGAGAATGTGGTAGGATTGTATCATCCTTGAACTTCGGTTCAGAATGGATCCGGTGACTTCGGTACTCGAGAATGTGGTAGGATTGCATCATCCTTGGACTTAGTCCTAAATGATAGGGACTGATTATCCCGTAGTCAATCCGGTGACTTCAGTTGTCGAGAATGTGGTAGGATTGCATCATCCTTGGACTTGGTCCTAAAGTGATAGGGATTGATTATCCCGTAATCAATCCGGTGACTTCGGTTGTCGAGAATGCGGTGGGATTGCATCATCCCTGGACTTAAAGTCCAAAAGTGATCCAAAGACTTTTGTCTTTGTACTGTGGATTGCAGGATGTTGCTGATCGAATGATGATGCTGTTGATCGAAAGGTCAAAGTGTTGATGATGTTGCCGATCGAAAGGTCAAAGTGCTGATGATGATGTTATCAATCGGGCAGTCAAAGTGTTGTTGCTGCTGAAGATTGAAGATGAAAACTAAAGTACTGATGATGATGCTGTCGTTCAAAATGTTGCTGCTGTTGAAGATTGAAGATGAAGACTATATGGTGTTGAAAAGCTTCCAATGATTTATAGATGTATCACCCTCATGATGATGCTGATGATGCCCTCCTTCTACTATTGTTTTTGTTGTTGATGTTGTTGATTTTGTTGTAGAATACCCTTCTCGTTAAGGGGGAGTGTTGAAATATTGTAACTTCGAAGAATATTCTACATGTATTTTTTTGTGGTCCCCGATGTTCCTACCGGGAGAATCACTTATATTTCTTTATACCCCAATGTTTCTAATCGGGAGAACTAATAAGAGTCATGAGGAAGTCCCCTCCAATTGTAAGTCGGGTCATTAGTAACCCAGTTGTGGTTACTCGAGCCTACAAGATTAAATTAGGATTACTCGAGCCTACAGAACTGAATTAATTATTAAGTGAACGAAAGAATATAAATAGAGGTGTGGCGCTCCTCATTTGGAACACACACACTCACTTGTGTAGCGCATGATAGAGAGAGAGAAAGAGTTGTGGCTGGAGAAAAAGGAGGATCAGTCTTTTGGGTTTTACCTCTTATCTTTTTGGGGCATCTATATTGAGGAAGCTTTTGCTGGGTTTTTCCCATTAGGGTTTTCCCAGGATAAATCTTTGTGCTCTTTTTGTGTGATTGTGCTTGTCTATCTTTCAGTGATCTTTTGGCTTATGGTTATGTTGTTATGATGCTAAATGTTTTAAGATCTGATATAACCATTAAAAATTCAACAATTGGGATGAGGAGCGAGAAAGTGTATAGACTGCACTTTGACCCTACAAAGACTCTAGTCAGTAGCGACAACAGTGAGGGTGAGTTATGGCATAGGAGGATGGCACACTTACACCATGGAGGACTGAGGCACTTGAGACAGACGGTCATTGGAGTTCCTCAGGTACAGGAGGAGAAGCATAACCACTGCCTAAGTCACCTGGTTCGAATTCATGTTCAAATTCGACAACCTTAAAATTCGTAAAAAAATCAACAATAAAAATTTTCGTGATAAAATTCAGCATTAAATTTGAGAGCTTATAAAATTTGAAAATAAAAATAAAAAATATGAAAATTTTTAATAAAATCCATATGCCAAAATATACTAACATTAATTATTAAACACTTTAAACAAATATTTTAAAAACACTATACTAATATATGAAATTTTAAACATACTAAACTATACTAGCATTAATTATTAAACAATTAAACATATATTTAAACAAAATTTGTAAATAAAAAATATATGAATGTTTTAATAAAATTCAATATATCAAACTATACCAAATCATGAAACACATTAAACATATATTAAAAAAATTCACATGACAGTGGACACGAGGGCCAGGTTGAGCAGGCCGCACAAGAATCAAACTTTCGAGACTCGTCGCTACTCTCTGCATGAGAGCAGCCAACCAGCAACACGACGATAGCTGATTAGGCGAGTGGCAATCTTTAGCAGGTAACACTATAACATGGATTCACGACTAACCTCTACACTTCATGGCAACCTTCAGTTTCACTCAACCTCCACAACTACGGCTTCAATTTCACGATGACCTAACATATCTTTGGTAGGGTTTGCCCGTCAGCTGATGAAACCTCATTAAAATCGTTGATTTTCAATGATTTAAATCGTCCGCCATAGAAAAACGGCGAATTTCGAATTTCAAGGAAAAAAACGTCTAATTCGGTGACTTAGACCACTGCAAGGGTTGTGCTTTGGGGAAGAACATCAGGAAGCCTTTCCCACAAAGTGAGCACAAGTCAAAGGAGCCCTTGGACTTGGTGCATTCGGATGTTTGCGGACCTATGAGTGTCCATTCTTTCAGTGGTTACAGTTACTACGTAACCTTCATTGATGACTATTCTAGGAAGACCTGGATCTATTTCCTGAAGGCCAATTCAGAGGTCTTTGAGAGGTTTCGGGAGCTCAAGACTCTCGTTGAGAACCAGACAGGAAAGAAGATCCTTGTTTTCAAAACGAACAATGGGAGAGAGTACACCTCCAATGAATTCTTGGAGTATTGCTCGGCAGAGGGGATCAAGAAGGAGCACACTGTTCCTCATACCCCATAGTAGAATGGAGTGGCAGAGAGAAAGAATGGGACTATGGTAGGAGCAGCCAAGGCCATGCTATTTGATCAGGGATTACAACTATTCCTTTGGGCTGAGGCATACATGACAGCAGTATACATTCAGAACAGGTGTCCCCACATAGCTTTGGGGAGGAAGACAGCCGAGAAGGTATTCACAGGCACTCGGCCAGATGTGAGTCATATTCGCATATTTGGGAGTGTATGTTATTGTCATGTTCATGCTGACACTAGGAAGAAGCTGGACCCTTCTGGAGAGAAGGGGTTACTTGTTGAATACAACGAGACTTCGAAGGCATACAGAGTATACATTCCTACTCGCAAGAGGATCATTGTGAGCAAGGATGTCCAATTTGATGAGGACAGGGCCTTGCAAAGATCTACAAACTTACCAGTAGAGCAACAGCTAGCACAAGATTCAAAGGTCAAGTTGGAGGAGCCAGATGTACAGGTACATGTACAGACACAAGGCACAGGTTCTAGTAGTCAGAGGGAGTCAGGTGGATAGGATCCTTCAGTCATTGACTTGGAGGATGAGCTGCAGCAGGAGACAGACATCTAGCAGTCATAGCAGGTAGACACTAGGCCAAGGCCTAAGTGGTTTAGGTCCACAGTTTAGGATTCCAGCCAAGTTGATCCTCCACAGAGCTCCATGAGGCAGAGCAAACCACCAGAGAGACTCAGTTATATGGCACTGATGATAGAGTTGATTAACTCTAAACCTTCCAGCTTTGAGGAGGTTGCACAACATGATGTGTGGCAGGAGGCTATGGTTGAGGAGTATGACTCCATCATGAAAATCCAGGTATGGGAGGTTGTGCCAAGGCCTAAAGGTAAAAAGGTGGTGGGTTCCAGATGGATCTACAAGGTAAAGCATGCAGCAAACGGAAGCGTGGAGAAGTATAAGGTGCACTTTGTGGCTAAGGGGTTTTCACAAAAGGAAGGCATTGACTATGAGGAGACCTTCGCCCTTGTTGTCAGTTATTCTTCCATTTGGACCATTATCTCTTTAGCAGCAGAGATGGGTTGGCGAGTCCATTAGATGGACATAAAGATTGCCTTCCTCAATGGAGTGATAGAGGAGGAGGTGTGTATTGAGCAGCCAGAGGGGTTTGATGTGGAGAATAGGGAGATGCATGTATGTAGGCTGCATAGAGCTCTTTATGGGCTCAAGCAGGCACCTCGAGCATGGTACTCGAGGATAGGAATCTATCTACGAGAGATGGGATTTCAGCGGAGTGAGGCTAACCACAACCTGTACTTCTTCACAGGTGAGGTGCCTCTCATACTAGTCTTATATGTAGATGATCTCTTTCTTACGGGAGATGAGAGGCTGATTGGCGACTGCAAGTCCAACCTTGCAGTTGAGTTTGAGATGAAAGACCTTGGGTTGATGCATTACTTTTTGGGCTTGAAGGTTTGGCAAAGAGATGGGTGCTTCTTCATTGGAAATGGGAAGTATGCAGTAGAGATCTTGAAGAGATTGAGGATGGAGGACTGCAAGCCTATTGCCATACCTCTAGTTTTCAACTGGAGGAAGATTGATGCATCAAGATCAAATGGATTTGATCCTACCTTGTATCGTCAGCTTATCAGATCGATTATGTATCTGGTCAACACACGGCCAAACATCATCTTTGCAGGGCAACTCTTTGAGCCGTTTCATGGACCCTCGGAGAGTGCATTGGACGGCTACGAAGCAATACTTCGCTACATCATAAGTACAATGGAGTATAAGTTGGTCTATGAGAGAAGGTTAAGTGTACAGTTAGCAGGCTTCACAAATGCTGACTGGGCAGGATGTGTACACGACCGGAAGAGTACTTCAGGTTGTTGTTTCAGCATTGGATCAGGGGTTATTTCTTGGTTCAGCAGGAAGCAGAAGTCAGTTGCATTGAGCTCGACAGAGGCTATGTACATGGCAGCCATCATGGCTTCTTGCGAGGGTATGTGGTTGAGGAAGTTACTTTCAGGGTTGTTCGAGTGTGAGCTAGAGGCTACAGTACTTCACTATGACAACCAAAGTGGCATCAAGCTATCTAAAAATCCAGTGTTCCATGACCGGAGAAAACACAAAGACATCAGGTACCAATTCTTGAGAAATTGTGTTCAAAGAGGAACCATCCGATTGGAGTACATACAGACAAATGAGCAGGTGGCGGACATTTTCACCAAGGCACTTTCCAGACATAGTTTTGTGAAGTTCAGGGATAAGTTGGGGTTGTTGTCGAATCCCTTCCTTGTTGAGAGGGAGTCTTAAAAAACAGCAACAAGGAAGATCTTTTAGCATTGCATGTGTCCTTTCATGCTAGAGAGACATTAAACTGGAAGCCAAATCTATTAAAGTGATTTACCTAAGTTTTGAGTTAAGAAAATACTTTAATTATTCTAATTTGATTTTGACTTTAATGGAATCACTTTATTAAAGTGAAGAATGAAATATTTAAGTGATGACTAATCTAATCTTGGCCATTGATTCTCATTGGAGGATCTCATCCATAGATCCATAGTGAGGGTTAGGGTTTTCGCTTAACCAATAAAGTTAAAGGGAGATTTGTTGGAGAGGACACGTACACACATAGACAGAATACAAACAGGGAGAAGTCAAACGAAGGAGTTTGCAGAAAAGACGGAGGAGCAGTTGCACAACAGGTTCACCAGTCCAGATCGAGACCGTACAGATCGCACAGAGGAGCAGCATAGTAGCCAGCAAGAGGGGCGTAATGCTGACGCAGGGTTCCGTACAGCTGACGTCAACATCCGTGCGGTTTCGTACAACAAGTCGTACTGCTGATGCTGGGTCGTACAGCTGCGCAGAGTAGTTGGGGTTGTTGCTGGGTTGTCCGGTGATTTTGCTAAGGTTTTCAGTTTGCCAAGTTGGGTGTATTTTACCTGCTAGTTGTAAAAGTTCCATATCTTGATAATAAAATTCCATATCTAACTGCTACACCAATTTTCCCATCTTAGGTTTTTTAGGGGGGTTTCCATACCCAAAAATAATAGTTTCTATATGTGATGTGATGTTGTGAATGTTTCTCAGTTATTTATATTCCGCTGGATACTAGTAAAGAAGTTTATGTGTGGTTATTTCAGCAAACAATTTAAATATATTGTTTTAGCCCTAGTTTGAGCTTTGAAGGAAAATTTACAGCTTTTGTGGAAGGCGTACCTCTTCTCTTCACTTTGTAGTTTTTTCAGGGAGTTTTCTCTTGTGCATTATTCAAGTGATATGCTTTCTTACTTTGTCATAATCGCATTTCTTTCATGCATACCAAATTGATTTTGGTTGTTTACTTGTGTAGGAGAGAGGGGCACATTAGCCACTTAGGGTGTTTTGCTTAAAGACAAGATATTCATTGGATCTTCATTAAGCTTGGCATTCGCCAAGTTTCTAGGTACAACTTTAAGCATTTTCTCTATAGTTTGGGGATTCTATTTCACTAGTCTGCATAAACATTTTAAGTAAAATTTACAAAAAAATCTACTAGTCACATCACCTCGTTTTTCACTGAAGCCATTTTGGGTTTTGTTCCTTGTCCCCTTAGCTACAAAAACGCCCCTAGGGCGTCATCTTTTAGGACCCCATTTTCCCAAATTGAAAGGCACTAGTTAGACTGACAATTCACACTTCCTAGGTTATTGGTTGTTTGTCTAGTTTGGTGACACATTTTTGCTTCTGAAGTTTGATACTATCAAATCTATCATATAGCAAGTCAACTCAACTGTTAGGGGGTATTGCAAATCAACTATCTTATTAGCTTGGGTATTCTCCAAGATCCATATTCAAATCCCCCCAGGGTAGTAACTTAGTCATTTTTACCTGGCACTTTCATCCTAGATCTTTGCATAATCTTTATAGCCACTAAAAAATAAGTTATTTGCATTTCTAATACTTTTAAGCCTCGCAATACAAACCATTCTCCATCCAGTGGCTTCCTTTAGTAGATCTAGGGTTTCATATACAGGGTATCTTACATATTCTAGGTTCATAATCTGATCTGGGATCCAGTCTTTAGATCTTTTCTGTCAGGAATAGATCAGGGTCTCCCCCTTTTCCACAAGAATCTAAGTGGCATAAAGTGAAGAGAATCATGATCAGCGTGACAACCGATCCATATTCGAGGGTCAAGAATCTCTAGGGTCACCACTTTGGTTTCCTAGCTCCCCTAGCGTCCTGAATATTATAACTCCAAGGGGCAGCTACAAGTTGTGTGATAACATTTTTGGCGTCGTTTCCAGGGAAGTAGACGCTTACCTCAAGTGTCAACGAGTGTACCCTTTGCGTTTTATTAATCATATTGCATCTAATTAATTGTTGATGGTTTATTTATCCTCTAGCATAATCATACATAACCATCAAGTTCTACTCATCTCACCTCTCCATCACAACATTTCTCTTTGGTGAACTAAGGTTACAAAATTCACCTGGTGATTGCACCACGCAATTTCACTGTAGGACCAACCCATCCTTACAATCTTTGTATTCGCAATCATAAGAATCCTCAAGAGAGTCCCTTAACCTATACCCGAGATCCTAATCGCAAGAATCATAAGTCTCAGTCATCTAACTTCTTTTGGAGAATTGTTAATTTACCCACATCGTCATGTCATTTCCTAGGGGATTCTCTTATAGTTCCATCCAACCAATCAAATCCTCAATCTCTTCCCAAGACAAATCTTCCAATTGGTAATGCAAACCCACCTAATCCTAGACTTTTCAGTAATCGGGTAACTCCTTTAGATTTTTCCCAAATCCAAGGAGCTCCTCATGATATGCCAGACAAATACTTTGAGAAAGTCACTAACTATAATGGAAATTGTGCCTCCACTATTGAAGATCACATTGAAATGGTATGGTGTCACATGGAAGCTTATGGGGCTGAACATGAAGACATGTACATGAGGGGGCTCTTTGTGTCTTTAGAAAGGGAAACCTGTAAATGGTTTGATAAGTTTCCTTCCTCTTCTATCAATGAGTATGATAGCTTTGTTGCAAAGCTCATTTAGGGATGGTCAACCAAACCGGATAGCAAATATCTCCTAAACCAACTGTTTCAAATCAAAAAAAAGGAGAACAAATATGTCCATGAGTTTAACCTTAGATTCGACAAAACTGTCACAAATATTATGGAAAACATAATACCAAAGGACCAAGCTATTCTCATTCTTTATCTCAATGCATTCGAAGGATGGTTTGGATACCACCTATTATCCACTAAGTTGCACTTAGGTAGTGGGCCGCTAGAGTATTGAACAAGCCAAATTGTTCATTTGTCAGTGCTCAGAAGTTTCGTGGTTACATCAAGACCAGTTGTGGTCCCTTTTTTAATAAAATGCATGTTCATACCCCTTGGGGACGTTGTAATAAATGTTCTAAAACGACACTTTTTGTAATGGACTTGGCTTCCTAGGGCTTGGACGTCAATTCGATCATTCCAAGGAGTTTTTCCATTGTAAATTATGCAATGATGAATAAGCGATGTATAATTTTCGAGTTTTTCACCGCACCTCCAAAGTTGGAATGGTCGTCTTGGTAGCTAGGCCTTAAGAGGTTATTAAAGTTCATGTGTCGATGTATATAATCGTGTTAGACATGGTTTTGAGTCATTACGAACATGTACTAGGTCCCCCTTAGTTTTTATTTTATTTCCGAAAAAATATTTTTTCCGCAATTTTAGGCCACTTTTTAATGGTTTAAATGGAAATCAAAATGTATTAAATATGTGATCCGGAGTTCGTTTTTTACGTGGATGGGCTCGTTTTCAAGCTCAGAGCACCTCCTTTACCTCAGGACCCAATTTTCCAATGCTCTGGGTGACTACTTTGTCCCACATGCCATTATTTCTCTATTGGTGCGACAAAGTGGCAAAAAAATGTTAAATTACAACAAATTGACACTGAAGTCAAATGAGTCAAAAGTCAAATATGATGACTTAAAAAAAGTGGCGAATTGTTTTATATGGTAAATATGTCATACTTAGGATAGGGGGTGTCATTATACATTGGTATATGATGATTTAATAAGTCAAACAAACTATGAATGCGCCCCCCTCTTCAAAATTTGCGCGTGAACAATTGTGGGCCCTCACGAAATAGTGATGTGGCATTATTCTCATACTCATGGAGTGATGAGGAAGGGTAGCAAGATCTCCTCCTAAATCAAAGGCATCATTTTCTTAGCCTAAAAGCATGGGTGTGATGTATCTCACATTGGGAAGTTGTGCTTGAGCTCATGTGTGGATTCGTGGGGGGAGTTTGGTGAGGGCACATCTCCTTATGGAGATGTGGCGCCTCCCAACTCCAATCAATCTAATCAATCCCCCTTTTTACTTAGTCAATATCAAGTGAACTCATGTCCACTCCAGTTGTTTGGTGCACACCCCGAGGGTTTGTAAAATCGATAAAAGCAAGGCCTTCTTCTTCATTCTAGACAGAAGCAAGGAACCTATGCTCTTGTAATGCTCTACAGTTATTTATCTTATGAATAAAAGTGAAGACTTTGGAGGTCCATCGTGTGCAAGATCATTTTCATGGTGAATGCTTGTGCTTCATGAGATGATATTAGCTTAGTTTTACATCTTCATATGCAAATTGTGGTATCATTTCTAGCTTAAGAAGGTTATCTTTAGTCCATAGAGTAAGCATTTGAGGTTTTCAAGTTGCTTGCTTGTATTTTGATTAGCTAAGACTGAAAAGTAGCATGCTGTAGTCGGTAATACTAGTGCACTTTTCATCTTTTTTAAGTTATCACACTGGATTTGATCCCTTTTTGTTTGAAGTTTTATAGCTTTGCAAATCACCACAAGCGAAGGAGAACTTGGAGCTCGGTTGCTTCCTCTTTCTCTTCACTTCCTCCCATTTGAGATCTAATGGTTATTGTGTCGCAGGAACTCTTCATTCTTCACTACATTCAAGCTGGAGCTTGAGATCCTTCTTTCTTCAAGCAGAATTTTCTCTCTTTCTCTTGGTTACTTTATTATTTCAAGTAAAATTAAATCTAAACTGTTTATCCTTCCTCTTTACTTGCATATGTTTAGATCTAAAAGATTGCAAGTTTTTATCTCTAAATCCTAGATCTAAATCATTGGTTGCTTTCTACTTAAAAGTCCCAATTTTTCCCAATTTTACAAGTAGTTAAGTAATGTATTTTTAAATCATTAACCCACTAACTTTGCTTCATTAGCTTGCTGGTTTTTAGCAGGTCGGAGGAAAAAGAGAGGGAGGTGCTGCTGAAAATCAAGTTTTTCGCCATCTGGAGCACCCACGATCCATCTACCTTCTCTCTCCTCCATTCCTTTTCTTCCCAACACTTGTAAAGTCCCTTCTAACCCATTTTTCAAGGGTCAAAAAAGGGTTTTCCCTTTTCAGCATTATTTTAACTAATTTGAATAAAGAGCAAGTGGGATTATGACTCCCACACCCCTCTTCCCCCATTTGGGGGAAGCCCGTATTTGTACTTGGAAGTGGTGTGATTGTTTGTTGTAGGTTAGCTTTAGTCATTCTAGATCAATCATTGTTTCTTTCAAGTCTATAATTTCTTTTAAAGTAACCAAGTACTTACCTAGCCTCGCTTTCCCGAATACAGTGTCCAAGCCAGAAAGAGATTCTTGGTTGTAGTAATTAGAAAAACTCATCTTTTTGCATGTTTTCTTTATGTTTAAAATTAAATTTCTCTAACTATCTTGCAACACAAGCACACAATACGTCCTTGAAGGGTTGTACATTCGTTACTTGCTTTCACTAAATCGGAACACACATTTGGCTCTACCGTGTACGCTCTACCCCTCGCGGCTTAGTCTAAGACTTGGGGATAACAAAAGCGGTATTGCGCATTCATTAATCCCTCGAATCTAATTAATCAACTCACATTAATAAAATTTACAACCCTTAAATCATTACGAAAATCTGACGTAACAAACTTGAGAAACAGTGGGCAAATTCTTCAAGAAAAGCGGGAACAACTAGAAAACGACCGTGGGGTTCTGTTAGGCTACATCCTTGTTGGTGTAGTGTTGAACACCCCCCCACGACTCCATCAGCCCACATTTTCCTCTGCGGAGCCACTCTTCTTAGAATCCGGACACAGTCCTCGTACCATCAGGTATATTTGGAGTTCCCTTTCCGTTCTAACTCACTTATCATATCCACGTTTAACTGAAAACGAACCAAGAGACACTTGCAAAACACTTTATCTTTTCAGCAACATCATACCATTTTATTTGACTCTATTGGCACTGATCTCCATTTGCAACAATACTTTACATTTGCTTAGTATTAGTTCATTAAGGTTGCTTAATTTTTATATGATGATGTTGTCTCTTATATGTTGTTGAAATACTTCTTATCTTTGCAAATAATCTTGAATCAGTAATTTAATTCTAAACAACTCCTAACAACCACTTCATCCATAACTAATAAACTTCAAGAGCCTTAGAAACTCTTTCGTATGGACTACCCCCCTTGGCTCCGTCAGGAGTGGCCTAAACAGAGGAGTTAGGATCAGGTGACAGCACCTGACTTGAGACTTTCCCCCAAGGACACACCGAGCAGATTGAAGATTTTTGTTGCGCTTTCCTCCTAGGTGTGTGTAAGGTGGCAACACCACATGGATCAACCCTATGTTGGACACACTGAGCACACTGAGAGGGGGAGTGGTGAACAATGTGTATAGCTTTTGTTACTTTTTCAACAATAACAATCATCAGCAGCTTATTCAATATTATGCAGAGAACGTTGTTATCATATATCAACAATTATAGCTCATCATCACATATCATCATGTCATCATCACAAAAGAAGCATAGCAAAACACAATACACAAGAGTTTTATGTGGAAACCCAAGTCTTGGGGAAAAAATCACGGAAGCCTTATAATACTAGTTTTCCAGCAACAACGTGAGGGATTCTAGGACTTTGAGGAAGTGAGGGATTCTTCAAAGTTATTTCTTCAGCATATATATGTGTGGGTGTGCATGTATGTCTGTGTATTTGACATATCCTAGCCATATTGTATCGTGATTTGTTTTTTTAAATTGGCATATCTATTTAAGATATCATATGCATATCTATATTGGTGCAACTTAGCATTTTTATGGAATCAACAATGGGGATGGTGTTTGATTTATGATTGAAGTTTGTGTTTTTGTTTCATCATTTATGTTTAATTCTTTAAATTCCTATGAAGATTTTGGGTGTAATTTTGGTAATTTTTCTCTTTGAGTTTGACTTATAAATAAATTTTAAAAAATATATATAGTCTCATATCCATCGTCTCCTAGAAATTTGGGGATGCACTCTAGCTGTCCTTGACACCGGTCCCCTACTGCACCCAATCCCTAGCTCCAAAAACTTGTGCAACTATGCTGCAAACGATGTCCAGAAATATCTTCCAACATTGCAGCTCCATATAACATCTCAAACAATTATGCTTTGTAGAAAATCATGCAACAAACCATCCGTGAGACTGAAGTAATGATGCCAATCTTTAATTGCTAAAATGTGGCTGAGCAATAGCCACACAAGCACTCTAATCTTAAAGGAAGAGGAATTTCTAGATATATTCGCATCCCCTAAGCCACCTAGCTTCATTGTCTTAAATCACCAATATTTTGCTAAGTTGTTCTGCAACTGAACAATTTGGCCAGATCTTAAATAGGTTTCCCTAGCCCTTCATGGATTACATAACTAAGAAACCCTATTTAAAATTGGCCCTTTCAGTGGCCCCACCAAACAATCGTCTTTCTCTCCAAGTTTCATCCAGCAGATTAAACTACAGTGCTGGCCAACTAGCTCAACATGGATGAGCTGCCACATAAGTAAGTTACCAAACATGCTATGTTTGAAACTTACACATTTCAAATGTCTAGTTACATATTCATTTGTGCATTTATCCACAAGCCAAAGATTGAAATCTGATGAGACCCATAACCTTTATCAGTCTTTGTCTGGCTAAGAACCAGACATGATTCCTCCTATAAAGTCTGCATTTTATCTTGAAATCAACCATCTATGTACAATCTCGAATTCCTCCTGCATCCTTAATGAAGTTTATCAGATTCCCTTCCTTTTGGTGACCACAAACTTTATCTTAAATACCAATGACTCACACCCCTCCCTATGATTTTCCTACAATCTGAATCTTTTATCTCTTCCCTCTCATTATAGGAAGAACTACCCAGTTTATGGCTTCATGTTCTCCTCTTACACTATAATGAATGTGAGCATAGGTAAGATTATTTCTTGTCTCTCTTCATTAAGTTTCATAACAAAGTGAAGTCCCATAATCTTCAAGGAAGCAAATTAAGGAAAGAATCTGTACAGAAAGCACATGAAAACACAAAAAACTAAACACTGGTGAATAGTGGTTTAACTTTTAACTCAATCAAAGGTTTCTGTAGAAGATTATAAATGCAGTGATGTTGATTAACATTTTTCTAGCTCCAGCATACTCAACCATCTTACTGTGTGCATCACTAGTTACAACCTAGTTGCAAAGTGGCAGTATTCATATTTGAAATATAATTCTGCCACTGCTATTCATACAAAGACTTCAGGGGACAGACTTCGGAAAGATGTGAACATTTGAAATAGTATGTTATATTTACAATCTTAAAAGTGAAAACACCCACCAGACTTGCTATTTCATCTGGAGAGACTTCCGGTTCACCTTCTACCACCGTCACTTGGTAATCATTCTTCCACTCACATACAGGCTTCTTCACATCCAACCCCAAGAAAGACTGGTCAATATCTTTCACTAAAGACACCTGCAATTGAAAAGTAAACAGAATTTCAATCAACTTTCATCACACTTCCAAATACTCTAAGACCCTAAAATGCTAGAACACTTTATACGCACTGCCCAGCAATGAAATTAGGCCTTGCTATCTCACCTTCTGAGCAATAGGGTGCCCCTCTTTCCATCCATGTTTCAGAAGATAATTAGCAATGGATGCAAAGATATCTGCATGGGACTCCCAAATATCTGTAAATTATATAAAAAATATTCACTGGTTATGAAAAATCAGCAAGTGGCAAGTACTTGTATGCTTAAAGCATTGAAAATGCCTAAAAAGATATTATGAAGTAACTCAAGCTTTCAGAAATAAGGAGGTAGCTTTTATTTTGTTAAACACCTCAGTATTTTCTGGAATAGTGATCAGGAAACTTGCATCAATCAATGCCTTTCATGTCTGTTATTCTAATGCACTAAACAAAAGTAGTCATTACAACCACAAGAAGAACTTATTCTAAGTCACTATGACAATATATGTGGACAGTATCTGTGGAATTGTTGAGTACAAAAGACTCAACCATAAGATTATGAAGGAAAGATGAAAAAAAATTTGCTCATTTGACACAAAATTGAATGTGGCGGTTTTCTACTAGAAATCATGTTGTAGACCTCTTTCCATCAAGATATGGTTGATTTTAGTCATATGAATTTGTTTGGAGAAGGGGAAACGAGTCAGAAAGTCCAAGACTTGCAAATCAGCATTTGATTTTGATTAGGGGCATATGCTTGCAACAGAGGGTACATTGAGTAACACATTCAACATCAGAGAAGGCAATTCAAGGATTTCTACCCGTTATTTTGCCTTTTAAAGTTTTTTGCAATAAAGCTGAAGGCTCAAAACCCATGGAAAATCAGTGATAAACTATATTCTCCCTTAAAGCCCTACTAAAGAAAAATAAACTAAAAATATTTATGTAAAGACATTTCTATTGCTAAGTTTTCAAAGATATTAGTGGGAGTGCTGTCCAGTGAAAGTCTTGCAATAAATTTACGAGGGGGAAACACCATTTGAGGCACTATAGAACAGAGATGCCAAGCCCTAGCCTGCATGCTACAGAACAAAGACACTGTAGGCCCTAGACACAACAGTCAAATATACACCCTGCTCAAGCCAAAACAGGTCACAGGATAGCTTCATCCAAAGGCCGAAGACTCTGGTAGATTTAAACAGTAAGATGAAATTGAGAGAAGATAACAGAAAGGAAAAATCAATCCAGAAAAATGCACAGCTATCAGTATGAAATCTCAAATGCTTTGGGAGAAATTAAAACCAAACTTTGACGAAGTTAATAGTATTAAAACAAAAGTACATCAAATGGATAAATCACATAAGGAACTCAGGGCCAAGTGGGACAGTCTGAGTCAGAAAAATAACATAGAATTCCAAGATATTAAGAACCAGCTACAGCAGCTTGTCCAAATCTTGGCATCCATTAATTCCAATTCATCTGCTAGCCAAAGCTCAACATCAACATCCACAGCAAACATGGGATTCCTAATCACATCAAATGCATTTGCATCAGGGCACAATAATAAAACAATATTTGAATTACCCAAGTACGTCGAGTAGGAAAATAGAGTATCCATTACTTGGCTTGATGGGATAGAGAGATATTTCATCATGAACCCACCTCAAAACAAAGAAGAAAATATTCCAGTTGCATACATGCACCTTGTTGAAGATGCATATCATTGGTTTATGCCATCGACACAGAGCTAAAGGGATATCAACCAATTGGCAAAATTTTCACAACAAAGACGCCTTCACCAAGTTTACTCACCTACATCATACGGGATCTGAAAAGAAAAACACTCATGAATGGGAGGTCTTGGCAACTCAAGTACCCAATCTCACAGATAAGCAAATGTTGGAGATGTGTATCACAGCACTGAAAGCAAACGTACACAATGAACTCAAACTCTGTAAAACAAGTACTTCCAAAGCCAAAAGCACTGCCAAGTTGATTGAGAATAAGCTTTTAAGTCAATATAAGGAGTCCTTCAATATATATCAGAGAATAGTAATACAGCCAATTACATTTCTCCAAATCAATGTAATGATAACAAAATAAAAAATCCTGAACCGGACAAGCAAGAATGCCACAAATGTGGTAAAAACTGGGCTTTAAAAATATTACATCAATGCAAGATTGTTAATGGCAAGGAAGTAGAAATCTCTGATTTAGAAGAAGATCAAGTAGAAATTGTATTGATCTCAAGTCAAACTCGAAAGACAAAGAAACCATGCTGGGGATATTAATAACATCCATCACATGTAGCCCACAACCCAGAAATAAAGCAAAGTCAGAAGAACCAAACCAATCAAGGTCAAGATACATGGATACAGGTGACATGCCTAGAATCTCACTGGCAGCTATTGTTGAAATCCACAACTGCAGACATTGAAACTCAAGGAAACTAAAAGGAAATGCATTGTTACAATACTAGTAGAATCTGTGGTATTGTTATCACATATATTGTAGCTGCGCTACTATGATGCAGCATGCATATTTTCTCTTTTCCTCTGAGCCAGACATATTGATGGGTATACAGCATGGATCATTATTACAGCATGAGCCATTCAGAGCCTTTGTTCAATAGCAGATGCAAAGTATTTCCTTGCCAGGACTGAGATCTTCTTGTCCCAATGTCCATTGAGATGACTTCAATGATGACTTAGTTCATTCCAGCAGAGCAGTAGAGATGGTACACAGTTCACAGATGGGCATATCAAATAGAGACATGTTTATGGTGAGATCAGGTATATATCTACTTGGTAGGATTTTGCTCTCTGATGTATACTAACACATTTGACTTATTATGCTATAATGATTATGGCTATGTTGCCAGGAAACATGGGTACAGGTACGGGTACGGCACTTTTTGAAACAGGGTACTTCGGTACGTCGGGGGTACAATATATATATATTATATAATATATATAATTACTAATAATATATATATAATATATATAATTATTAATAATATATATAATATATATTAAAAATAAAACTGAAACATGTCACAGACTACAGTCACATGACTCACATGATACATCATGATCCATACATGCATATTCAGATTTCGTCGTTGATTCATTGAATAATGAACATTCACAATTCACATTGAAAATTCGAAACATTCAAACATAAATTAAAATAAGTTAAAATATATTAATGTATGTCCAATTTATCAATGAAAGTTCCTTGATCCTGACCACCGTGTGAACACTGAACCTTTGAAACTTAAAAACCCCTGCAGCCTATGCAATGTAGTTTGCTGGAAAAACGAAGTTGGCGGTCACCTGCGATGTTGGTTGTGGTGAAGAATGAGTGCCACTCCACTGTCCACTGCTGAAGATGGACTGTCCACAGATGAGTGCCAATGTCCACTGCTGAAGATGGACTGTCCACGGATACCTCCTTTATCCCACTGCTGGTCGATACCTTAAGGCTGAAACCCTGATACGCTGTTATCCCACTGCCGGTCGATAGAATAATTCAATAAACTGATAAATGGTATAGTTTTTGGTTTGGGGTTTAATTTTTAAACAATGCCACGAAGAGGAGGGTTCGGTGAGACCCACCACTAATTAGTAATTTATTAATTAAACATTAAACCGGCCGTATCTTAAAAAACGTGGTTTAATAAATTTTAATACCGGGCTGTTAATTTTATACACTGGCCGTACCTTAGCCATACCCAAACTCGGGGTACGCCGTACCACTTTCAACAAACGTACCCAAATTTTTTTGCGAAGTACCCGGTATGGCAATATTGTTCACGGTATAGGAGGGTACGTCTAGGTACGTACCATGGCCGTACCCAAGTACCCGGTACATGTACCCGATACTGGTACGTGTACTCGACCCTTGGGTACGGGTAGCCATGCAACACAGGATTATGGTGACCTATGCTTATATTATATGTTCCACTGATGACTAACTTGTGTTGAGAATGATTAGAAAATCTGATGTTGAAGACTATTGCTTATGCCATGCTTTACACAACTTTTAGACTTTAGTGCTACACTTGTTCCATGTATCACTTGTCCCCATCCATCCAGCTCATTCATAATTGATTTTTCCCCTGACTTATGTTTGATTGAGACATGTGAGATTGAAGATCCTTTTCCCTACTTTGACCCCCGTCCATGATGGACTCCATGTTTATCCATGTCTCTAACTATGAAGTATGTGGCTTGGTCAGTGTGGCCAAGTTCACCGAATAGTTTTCCTTTAGCCCTCAAAACAAGTGCTCCAAATAACAATGTTTTTAAACACTATGGCAAATAAAGTGTAAAAGTCAGTCAATTGCCAAGAGACAAGCACTCATCCTTTGTATGATGTGAGGTCATTTTCCCCCTAAGGGCAATAGGGTTGTCACTCCATCACACCTATGGATGGTGGCAGGCAATGGAGATCATACCGAGTCATTATCTGTGGCCCACAAGGCTATTCAGGGCACATGCTCTTTGTAATATCGCAAATACTGATATTCTATTGTTTTCTATTCTAGGGCTCACTTGTATACTGATAATATGCAAGAACACTGAATAAAATGTTGCATGCAAGGTGCCGGAACAATGACCCTAAATTATAGCTAAACTAGGGCAGAGATTTGCAAAGAGAAGATCAACACTTACCACTGATAATCAGGCTAATAATACTCCAGAGATAATATGCATGCATAAAGAGCTGAACGAATGAAGAACTGGTGCTACCTTCCTCCGCTCTCACCACCCAGCAGCACAAACCCCTTCCTCGGCTGAAGGTGACATTTTTGGAGAAGGAGCTGCCTGATGAAGACGAGGTTTTGCCGGGATTAAGGTCTTCTCGTATCGAAGAGAATGACCGGAGCATGCAGAGGTTATGACCCCTCTAAACAGGCTAGCGAATTGGTTTACCTGTTTAGCTACTCACGCCCCCAGCTACACGAAACTGATGAGAACTGCTCTGGATGCTGATGATCACCCAATACCCTAGGATGATCTTGCTGATGAAGATGATGCCAATGTTCAGAAGATAAATTGAGATCCGGAGACCCAACGAATGCTTTGGGGTTTTTCCAGCTAAATCCCCAGTGGCACACATGTCCCTACAAAAGATCTTCCAATGGATGCCAAATAGATGTATATGAATGAATAAAGATGAAGAGTTGATGGTGGACCTGAATGGCCTACCCTGAAGGAGACTAGGGCAGATATCTCACTGTCGAACCCTCGTTAGTTGAAGACTCGGTCTTCAGCCCCAACTGCTGTTGTTGCACATTGTGTTGCTGCTCCAAGAATCCAAATCAACAATAATAATAATAGATACCCTCTTTGGTCCAATAACCCTTCTCAAATAGAATAGCATGTACTTTTAGGGTTTCCATGTCACTTTTAGGGTTTACGCTTCGCTTTTGCATGCATGTAATTCTAATTTCATGTTGACTTTAACACTGAAGAAATAAGGCATGCATGCTCTGCATGCTTTAGGATATGAACTCTGATGGCCTTCTTACTACACTGATGACTTAATAATACTGAATTGATGTACCTTTCTGCTCCTTGTTCTATCAGTCCTCAGTTATTCCCTTTTCTTTAATATCCGTTGGAACCTATGGGAATAAGATAAGTTGACAACTTGACGGGTATCTCAGGGTGGTTTAGTTGAAAGAGGACATTACAGTCCTCCATGCTCAAAATTGTGTGTCCTCAGGCAATCTTCGACCAATACACCGAATCATCTTTCCCCATCTCTTCTTGTCCATTTTTATCAACCAGTTTATTCCGCTGCTAGGTGGCCCTTCTTTTTCTTCTAATTTGTGTTTCTTTTCACCCATGCTCTGTATTCCCTCCTTGTATCTTCTGGGGTACCTATGAGGATTGAACATGCTAGTTTTGGCACCTTGTCCAAATTCCCTAGGGCTCATCCTACCTTTGTTTTGAGGTCTACCCGAAAAGCCCTTCGCATACCATTGTTCCTTCCTTGAAGTCTTATGTGTTGGAGTTGGCCATTTCCTTGTGCGAGTCTTGTTCTCATGCCTGAATATGGTGGTCATCCCCTTTGTTGTGGCTGACCCTGAAGCTTCATTGGGCATTCCCCTTAGGACTACCCTCTTCCCATCTGGTGCCAGGAACTCCATCTCTAATGTTTGGTAATTGTTTGAGTATTTCCCAATTGAGTACAACCATTGTACTCCCAAAACAATGCTCGTGTCTGGCACATCTACCACATAAAAGTCGTCCACCAATGTATAATTCCCAAGCTGTACCTATAACTGAGGTATCCTCCGCGTGCATTTCATCCGGTGATTTCCAACCATGACAACGGTAAAGCCCTCAAAGTCCTCAGTGGGAAATATTTTCCTCTCTACCCAAGAGGCATCTATAAAGTTATGGGTGGCCCCACCATCAATCAAAGCAATGGCATGATGTCCCTGGATACTTCCCCTGATCCTGATAGTATGGAAGGTGGGGACTCCTGTGAGGGTAGCAATAGTGGCTCTTTGTGGCAATTGTTCCAATTATGTACTGTGTAGTTCTCCATCCGGTTTTTGCTCTAACTCATCTTCATCATTGCTATCTGGAAGTACCTCAATGAGGTGTACCTTCCCTTTACCCATACATCTGTGGTCGGGCACCCAAGGTTCTTTGCAATTGAAACATAAGTTCTTCCTTCTCAAATATCGTCGTGTGTCCTCGTTCAATCATTCCCTCTGTGGGATTATCCTTTCCCTCTTTTCTAGAAGATTGGTAGATTTTTCCTTGTTATCCGGGAGATTGGTAGGTTTTTGTGGTGGTTTGTTCTTTGGCACAGAATCTTGTAGGTCCAGAGTCTTACTCATAGCATCTTCCGCATCTTGCAAAGTAATTGGCCTATAAGCCTTCACCCATTTGTGGAGTGGCTCGGATAGTGCCTCTGTAAATAGCATAATAAACCATAGTTACATATATCGTGTCGGCGAATATATCGCCGGGGTCCGGAATGAAACTTATCGGCAACAACGGCGAAAATATCGGAAAATATCGGCAAATGTCGTTTCGCATTAAAAAATACAAAAATAAACATTTTTTTTCAATTTTTTTAAACATCTAAAGCAACAACAACATCAAATAAACACATTTCCACATAAATATTAAAATACAACTCATATATAAGATGCATAATATGTCAAATGGTGGATCATGATCATATATCGACTATAAACTGAAAATACTGAAATATGTTCTTGATGGAATGATAGAACATCACATCAAATGATCAAAATAAATGTCTCTCAAGAGATGAATCATCATGAGTCATGACTCATGAGGCATGTAGAATCAGTGTATAGAGTCTAGACATAGGACACCAACATAGTATGATAGTATAGTACAATGATAAAAATAGGAATCAAGTCATCGACTCCCTGAGGATGATCCTCTAATCAATCTACCCCTTTTACGGGTCGAGGGCACCGGCTGTGGCACCACTCTTCCTCTAGAAGCAGTAGGTGCCGGTGGTCGTGGAGGTGGTACTGGTCCAGATGAGCCTGGGGTGGAACTAGAACCTCCAACTGCTCGAGTAGATGCTGTGGATGAGGGGGAGGCGAATGTGAGCTGTCTCACTCTCCTCCCAGTCCCAACTGTATGACTCTGTGGAGGTGGTGGGCCACCTGGAGCTGGTCGGCGCTGCAAATGAGTATCAACCTCCTCCTCAATGTCCTCATAGTCATAGGCATAGTGATAGTCATCCTCTGCAAGTGGAACATCAGCCTCCTCGTCTTCCTCCTC